>QJNS01000075.1:0-35535 GCA_004154925.1 Monosporascus cannonballus
AAATAATTATTATATTTGCCCGATTTAAATTTAATCGAATACCTTTAACGCGTTTTAAAAAATAAAATTTACGAAATTAAATCTAAATTCGAATATTTATTTAATAACGAAAAAAAACCGTTATTACGTGTTCGAAATAATTAAAAACGCGTAATTATAATTAGATCTCTGTCTTATAATAAAGCTTATTAAGTTATTCCCCAATGGATTAAAAGCCGTTCGTTACGTTCGGAGATGGTATATACGGCTTTAAATCCCAGTTTCAGAGTTATATTATGATGTATATAACTTCTTAATTGGACGCGTTTTGATAAAGATATTTATTATTGAAGTTATAGGGTTAATATAGAAAAAGGTGAATTGATGGTTGCGCACGGATCCAATTGATCTATTAGTGTAACTGGTAAGTTATTAGCCTTATCTTTATAAGGGCTGTATTTTTATAATTATTTCTCTTTTTTAAACTGTGAATTTTTAATATTATTATTATTAATTTAATATAATGCGCTTTATAAATCTTATTACGTATACTTGCCAATAGTTTACGGTTATATTATATTATTAATAATTACCGTAATAATTAATACGTATTATATTATGTAATTAAATATATTTCGCCTAATTCCTTATTATAATCCGTTTTTAACTTCACCTTATTTATCTTTTTTTTTCTTTTTACGCCTATATCTTTATTTCTTCTGCGTACGCGTTTCGTCCGATCTCTCGCTTTGTTTTATTTTATTTCGCCTTTTTTATCTGTTTTACGTATTATTTCCGTTTGTTATATCTTTTTTTCGTAAAAACTTGCAAAAAAATAATACTTTAATATTAAAAGGATTAGAATTTTTTTAACATTAGTTTTTTGATGCCAATGGTAAAATAAATATTAATTGTATTACGACCGGTAATAAACCGTATTATATTTACGTAATATAACTGTATTTCGATGATTATATAATTTACATTTAAGCTTTAAGCGCCTTAAATTATATTATAATTAATTATTATTATAAAACGTTTTGTACGATAAGTAATTATTTTTAATGTTATTAATATTGTTATTTGATTTTCGTTTAGATTTCGATCGTCTTTAAGGGTACCGCCTAAACGGTTTTTTAATTCGGCATTAATAATTAGGAATTAATCGACGAATTCGAAAAGGTTCGTACTACGGGTATCTAGTACGAACGTTTTGACGTAATTATAATTAGTCGTTAATTCGATGTTTTTCGTAAGGTTAAATTCGCCTTTAACGCGGTTATTACTGAAATTTATCGATTTTTAATATAATTAAAGTCGATTTCCGATCGTCGGTTATAGTTATAAAAGTCCAGTTTTAATGCCGTTTTATAAGTTTATAAATTTAAATCTTTTTTGTAAATTTATAATTTTCTTTATTATTTTACGATTAATTTTTGATTAAGCGCAATTTTAAGGTACCTCTATAAGTAAAGTAACTTTCGAAAGTTATTATGCTATTACGTTTCCCGGTTATAAATATTTTTCGCCCATTTTTTAATATTTTAACGAAATTTAATATTTATTAATAATTATAAGTAAAAAAGGTTTTTTTTGACATAGTTATTATTAAACCTAAATATATTAAGCGTTTTAAGAACGGCGCCTTATTTCCGGCTAATACCAAATTATATTCTAATTATTTAGGCCTTATTTTTCGTAAAGAATAAAACGTTTTTAAGTTTTTTTTCGGATTTTACGGCTAATAAATTTAATAAATATACCCGTTTTTTGTTATCCTATATTTTCCGATTATTTTCCGATATTCCTATATTAATTTCTTTAATACGTTTCTTAAGGGCTAATTAACGTAAAGTTTAATAATTAAGCGCAAAATTTTATTTTCGAAATAAATATTAAATATTTTTGTATAGTTTATAAATTTCCGATCGGTATATAATAAATTAATTATTTGCCAAAATTTTAAAAATAATTATATAATTAAATAATACTTTAATATTAATACCCTATTTTGTTTAAAATTAATTTTTATAATTTTTATAATTATTAGGCGATTAACTTCCTATCGGGTTATTATTGTTTTACGGTTTTTGGGTTGTTTTATTTTTTATTTATATATTTAATTTTTCTTTTCGTAATATTATAATATTTTAAACGTATATTCGAAATATTTTCGAAGTTTTTACGTATTATTTTTGGCGGGCTAATCTTTGTATTTAATTAGATATTCGCGTTATTTTCGATTATCCTAGTGGCGGATAATGTTTTTTATTATTTATTTTTCCTATCTTTTTATTAAATCCGGTAATGTTATTTAAATGTTGTCCGGTTTCCGATAATATTACGGTTTAAACAAAGATATTAAAAATACATTATGTATCCGTTAATATTTGGTAAGAAAAATTACTTTATACGCTTAAAAACTTATATATTCTTTAATTATAACCCAAATATAAATATGTATGAATTTTTTATGTTTAAACTTAAAAATCTTAATTAATAAATTTATTTATTATTTTTATTAAAATTCCATAAGTATATAACGTTAATCGTAATATTCTTTCTGGGTTACCGTTATTTTTTTCTAATATTCGTATATTATTTGGCAAATAGCCGTTATTTTTTCGAAGCGCTTTTGAATTCCTTATATTTATTTCTTAAGCCTTTATAAAAAATTTTATTATCTTTAAATAATACTTATATAAAACTTTAAATAAAGAATAATCGGTAAACGTATTTCGTATATTATTATTTACGAATTCCGTATTTCGTAATAAAATTATTTAATTATTTTAATATTTATTAACGCAGTTACGAAAATAATGTTTTAAAATTTAATAAATACGTTTTATTTATATATCGGTTTACTGATGATAAACGGTTAATATTTACTATTTTATTTTTCGCTTTTCATAAACTTTGCCTAGAATTAATTTATTAATAATTTATTTTTATTATTAATAATTCCGGCTAATATACTGAATTTATATTTAATTTTATCGTAAAATAATTAGATTAATTTAATTATAATTATGGTTTTAACCGTAAAAATTAATAGTTTTAATTTCGTAAAGCGGTTAATAATTACCAGAATTATATTATACTTTAATTCGTTTAAACCTATGTTTTTAAATAATTTCGTAATAAAATTTAACGAAGTTTTTTTAAAAAAGTTATTTAAATAATAGTAAAGGTTATAATTATTAATATGGTTTGGTGCATGATTTTATTATGTTTTAATTATTCGGATATTACTTAATATAATTTCGAATATCGTTCGTTATATTTTCTTAATAAAATTGTTTAATTATTAATTTTAACATACGGATATATCCTATATATTTTGCGCTTAAATTATCATAATATTAATTAATTAACTATTTCGGTATAATATTTTACGATAGGATTATAAATTTATCTTAATACTATATAATCTTATTTTAGTCCAGAAAATATTTTCTTTTTATTTCGGCTTAACGTTTAATTATCCGTATTAATTTTATAATATTTAAATTTTTAATTTGTAACTTTCGAACCTGATCGTAAAATTATTAAAAAAATTTCGGCTATAATATCATTTCGTTTTTACATAGTTTTTTTATCAAAAAATATAAAACGTATTAATTATAAATAATAATCTTAATATTAATTTTTTTTAAATATTTCGAAATCCGATCGTAATACGGTTGTAATTTGCGGTTATTATTATTTAACCGTTAATTGTATTATTATTATAATTCGTATATATATTATTATTTATAAGTAATAAGTTCGATAAGTATATATTTTTTTATTTTGCCTTTTTTTCGAAAATTTTCTGTAATTGTATAACGAAAATCTTTCGTTTTTTTTACGCAGATAATAATTATTTAAGTTTCCGTTATTGAAAATTTATCTAAGAATTTTATAACGAACGAATTTTGTATTACTTTTATAAAGCTTTTGCCCTTTTATAAAATTTGAAGTCGTATTATATATTTATAACCGTTTTCCGTACGTTTTTTGATATATTATTCGTTAATCCGAATTTTTTAAATAATTTAAAAATTATAGTTCTATACGTAATTTCTCTTAATATGTAATCCGGGTATTTAAATATCTTATCTGTCGGAGTGAGAGCGTTTGGTCGGTATTAAATCTTAAAATTAAATTAGGTAAGGCGGTAAACCTATTATGTTAATCTTCTTTTAAAATTACGCGCTAACACTTTTATTATGTCCTTTAACGCTATATAATCGGTAAATATTAAAAGAAAATTCCGTACCTTTAAGGTATTATTGCTAATATTTTAAATTTTTTAAAATCGTTAATAATTTTTATTACTTTCTAAATTATTGCTTTTTCGTTGGACTTAATTTTTGCAATTAATATATAATTAGACGTTAATGTTTTTGGTCTTTTTATAAAAGTATTTTTAATATAGTTTTTATTAAAATATTTATTATAATTTTAATATTTTTAATATTATTTTAATATCGGAAAATAATTGCCGATTAAAAGGTATTTTTTAAATTTTGGAATACTTTTTCAATTTTTTCGGGTTATCGGAATTTTGTTATTTTATTTTTGTTTTACGGCTTTTTTAAAAACTTAATAATAAATTAGGTAATATGCGAATAACAGATAATAAATTTCCGATAAAAATTCGTAAATCCTAAAAATATTTAAATATTATAAATTAATTTTGACTCTAACCATATTTTAATAATATCGACCCGTCGGCGGGTTATCTGTAAGCCGTTAATATTAATTATAAATCTTAAAACTTTTATTTTTTTAAAAGATTTATATTTAAATATTTTAGTAAATAATTAATATCATAATAATAGTTCATAAATTAACCAAAGATATTTTACATATTTTGTTTCGTTATGCAAAAAAATAATTCAATTATTAAAATATATGTTATATATGTTATTAATTAATTTAATTAATATCATATACATATAAGTTTTAAATATAATTAACCCGTTAATAAGATTAAATAATATCACTGTATGTTTAAATTATCCGTATTATAATTAGACAGCGGTTTTTTATTAATTATTTTTTTAATTTTAATATAATAATAAGTTTTTTTTAAATTAATTTTCGAAAGTATTTTGGTTAACTGCAGGCGATTTATTATTTTTATAATTAAAAATAAAAGATATTAATTTTTTATTGTTATCTCATTTAGCCTTTTATAATTAATGTATAGTCGGAAATTGCCGTCCTTTTTAAATATAAATAATATTAATATTTTTACGTTTGTTTTCGCATAATATATCCGGCTTATTTTTAGGTTTTTTCGGATATATTTTTCGAATATTTTTTTGAGTTTCCGAAATCAAATAAATTAGGCCGAATAAGGGCGTTTTTCTTAGGATCAGGTTTATTATGTATTTTACCCTTAATAGGTAAAATATTTTTTAGCTATTTTTTCGGAATATATTTGTCGAAAAAATTTAAATATATAAAGAAATCAATTAATCTCCGTTTTTATTATTTTTCGAATTCCGCGATATTTAATTTTTCGGCTAAGCTTATTACGTTAATAATATAAATTTGTTTACCGAAAAACGTTATGTTTACGATTATTTATTTATTTATTTCTTACAGCGGTCCGTAAAATTATTAATATATAATTATATTTAATAAGATCCTTAATTTATTTATTTCTTACAGCGGTCCGTAAAATTATTAATATATAATTATATTTAATAAGATCCTTAATTTATTTATTTCGAGTTTAAATTATTGAAAATCGAGCGTTTTCTGTTCGCAATATATTATAAAGTAAAATTGTTTAAATTTTTATTCGTTTCCGTAATTATTTGTTATTTTAATCAAAATTTCGTAAGCTTTATAATATTTAATATATATGTTGTTAATGCTGATAAAGCCCGGAATATTTACGGAAATTAATCAAAAATTATATATTTTTATTAACTTTTTACTTATAATAATTACTTATATTTCGGTATCCATATTTATTTGTAATATTACATTTTCCGTATTTCTTTCAATAAATACTTTTTTTAAAAGGCGGTTTTGTTTCGATTATTTTGCAATTATTAGCCGAAATAAATTAAATATATATGTTTATTCCGGCTTTTTTTTGGTTTAAATTTAAGGATTAATTTAATTTATCGTTATATATTATAATATTTTGTACGGTCTTCCGAAGTTAATTTTCGTATAACCGAGATAATAAGAATTTCGTATTTTTTTTAATTTGTAATTTACGTTTTTATAACATAATTTCTTATAATTATAATATTTTAATAAGACTTTATAAAAATTAAAGATATTAAATTATACGGATTTATTTTGATCGGATTTAAACCGGTAATTATTTATTTTCTAAATATAAGAACGCCTGCGGTTCGCATTATTTTTATACGACGTTTTTAATTTGTTTTAAGGATTTTGTTTTCGAAAATATTAAAATAAAATCGTTTATTTTTATTAATACTTTGGGCAGAAAATCATCGGTTTTTTTGGTTTTTTAGGTGTCCTAGTAACGTTTTACCTTATTTATTACGTTATTAATTTGTTTTAATTTAACTTCTTTTTGTAATAAAGTATTTTATAACCTTAATGTTAATTTATAAAAATAAATAAAAGTAAAATATTTATTATTACGATCGTTTTCCGGATTAAGAATATTTATAAGTTTTATTTTATACATTAAAAACCGTTATTTAATTTAAAAATTCAACAGTAATTAATCGGATTATTATTATAATATTATAAATTATTTCCTATATTTCTTATCGAAAAAATAAGATTTATATAACCTTTTTTAATAAATATTTAAAATTTGTCCATTTTTAATTGGTTTTTGTAATTAAAATAATTTAATATAGAACGATATTATTATTAAATGTTCGTAATAAAAACGTTTATATGGTCTATGGCTTATTAAGTATAAATAAAAACATTTCGCCTTAATTTTTTGGCGTAAATTTTCGTAATAATTTTTATTTAACTTTCTTTTTAATTAACGTACGTTCGGAAAATTTCGGATAATTATAATACGGTATTTGTTTATCGTTTTTAAATTTTTGCGATAATATCATAATTAATTTATAAAGCTTTATTTTTTTTAACTTATATTATTATTTATTATTCGACCAGTTATCGGAATAATTCCAAATATTATTTCTTTTATTAACGGATAATTTCCAAAATTTAATTATTATTAATAAGTTTAATTTTTTTTATTTTAAATTCCGGGACGCGGTCGTTATATTACGCCCGTTTTCCGACCGTTTAAATAATAATTATCGGAATGTATCCTTATTATATATATAAGGTAATTCGGGATCTCGAGAATTATAATCCTTTATTCGTTAAGGCTCCGTTATAAATTTTTTTCGCCTATTTCCGTACCGTAATTAATCGTTCGTTAATTAGGTTTCGATCGGCGGTTTTTTCGATTAATAATTTAGGTTCGTTTTGTAATCGGCGAATTTTATTTTTAATAATTATCGTATTACTTTTTATAATAAATAGTTATAAGTTAAATAAGATGATCTCCGACTAGTTATAAAGCAAATTCCAAGAAATAAATATATTATGTTACTTCCATCTGGCGTTTCCTATTAGCTGCCAGATGGTAAATTTATATTAGTAAGTGGGTCGGTAGCTGATCGGTGGCTGGTCGGTTACCAGCCTTATTCTTATAGGGGCTGTATTCTCACAAAATTCTTCGACGATCAGACCTTTTAAACGTACGTTTTATTTATTTCGAATAAATATTAATTTTATTAAATCACTTTAAGTTATGTATAAAATATTTAAATGTAAAAGTAAAATTTCGAATATTAAGAATTTTCCTAAAATAAATCTAATTAGTTAATTAAGTTTTATTAAGTAATTAGAAAAGGTTTTAAAATTTTGAAAATCGAAATTATTTAATAATATTTTCGTAAAATTACAACTATTCTTTATATAATATCGAAGGTTTTTAGATATTTTTGTATATAAATAGGTTTATATTTCGAATAAAAAGTATAATTAAACAATTCATAAAAAACTTACATATTTATTTCGACTTTATGAAAAACAATATATTACGTTATTAGTAGAAAAGTGAGAAAACTTAAAATAATACAATTATATAATAATTATAAATATCTCGAATAAACATTAGCGAAAGATTTTAGAACAATAAACAAAAATATAAAAGTCGAAACATATAGCTAATAATTAAAATAAGAGATTGGTATTTGATTACGAAAATATATTTATTTAATTAATATTAAATTTTTAAACAGCTTAAAAAAGTATTAACAAAATCCTTTAAATTTAATTGATTTATATTTGTATTAGATTATATTATTATAACAATTAAAATCGATAATTGATAATCTACCTCACGTATATACATATTAAAAATAGGTTCGACAATAACTTTCGAATTAATTCTAATACTTTTCGATATAGTAATATTTTATATAGTATTATATCAGAATTAATAAACTCTGAAATTATATATCAGAAAAATTAAATTTAGATTAAATATTATAATTATAAAAAAGGACATAAAAATTATAAATGCTTTTCAACTAAAAGGCCGCAATAAAATAAGTAAATAATATTATGTAAAAGATAATTTAAGAGGAATAAAAGAACGACGAAAGAATTATTAATATAATCCGAATTTTCTACGAAATACGGTTATTGCGATAAAAGATTCAAGGCCAAATACGAAAAATTAAGAAATCCAGTTAAAAAACGTTAAAAAATAAGCTTTAAAGAAATGAGTAAAGAATGTTAAAAATAAAAGAAAATTTTGTTCCTAACTTATTAATTAATATAGCGAAAACTATGCCGCATATTATGGATAACAAAAATAATTAATGTATAACGATTTAAAACCGTTTTATATATAAATATATCGAGTATATATAAAAAACAATTCAACTTTTTTAATTAAATCGAAAATAATAAGGCCAATAAACGGTAATATAGATATTTTCGGATTATTACCTTATAAAACCAAATTAATAACGAAATATTTTTATGGAATTAATTAAGAAAAATAATATTCGTAAAGCTTTTTTTTAATTTTTATAACTAATAAAATTATTAAATTGTAAAATGATTACTTTAATATACTGTAAAAAATATTACTAAAAGGTTATTATGAACTTTTATTCTCAGTCGGTATTTATTATAAATTTTTAAAAAAAATACGTTATTAAACAATTTAATAATTTATTTCGAAATTCTATTAAATAATAACGCATTATAAATGCTTTAATAGATTATTATATATTATATAAAAAACAATGTTTTTAAAACAAGAAATTTTAAATTATCTGAAAAAACTAATAGAACTTAAAAAAGGTATTATGCTCGCAAAAATAATAAAATAATAATTTAACATATTATATAAATAATCATAAATGAAATTTACCAAATTCGAAAAATAAATAAAAACGGGAGTTACCTCTAAAAAGGTTATAAAATAGCGAAACTTAAAGAAAACAAAAAGAATTTTTTAAAAACGATTATAAACACGATAGTAAAAACCGTTAATAAATTTATTATATCGGAAGAATAAACTCAAAGATATTAGGATATTATAATAGTAAATAACGGAATTTAAGGCCAGAATTTTATTATATTAAATACTAGGCCTAAATCTAAACTATTATAAAAATATAAATTAAAACTTAATATATTTAAAAATACTAAAAGTTAATTTTTCGTTGACAATAACGGAAAGATTTAATATAAAATTAATTGCTTTTCAAATTTCTATTTAAAAATCATATTGAATAATTAGTTAAGAAGTCGTTTTATCGAAAAATTACGATATATTTTTGGGAACAATTTTTGATCCATTAATATAAGGTTTGGATTAATATAAAATTAATTAAATATTTTTTTATATTTTATGGATTAACAAAATAAAAAGAAATTAAAACCTTAATATTTGATCGAAAGAAACGAATAATATAAACATAGAAATATAATCAATACTTTATTATTAAAAAGAATAAAATATAAAAAATATAAATATTAAAAAAGATACAAAAGATCGTTATTATTATAAAATAAGATTTAAGTAATTAAATACCGATTTAAAGTAACAATTTTAAGAATTAAAAGAGATACAATTAATATATTATTATAATAATAGAAATATAAATACTTTTTTTAAAAAGAAATTAAATACGAATATATTAAAATATAACGGAAAGATTTAGAAAAATATTTTTAAAAAAGGTTTATTTACGAAATTATACCTTATTTATAAGTTAAACTGAAATAGATTAAGCTTATATAAAAAATCTAAAAACTTATTTGTAAAAAGGATAAATTTAATTCTTAGAATTATTCGTAAAGTATTTCATATTTTTCGTATTTAAAAAACAATAAATTATAATTTATAATTAAGTATAGATAATTAAATAATATACCCGTTAAAAATATAATAATATTACTTTAATTATTAAAAGAAAAAGCCGATTTTACGAAATTAAATAATTTAAAATATTTGATTTTAAAAATAAATATAATTATATTACAAATTGAAAAAAATATAAATAAAAATTAATTTTAAAAACAAATTATAAATTATTTATAAATTTAGTATTATTAATAATATTTACGAATATATTAATATTATTTTAATTTATAATAAATTGTATATTATAAAAATACCTTCATATCTTTGATATATATTATTACAACAATATTTTTAATATTCGAAAACAAAAGAAATATATATAAAATACGTTTTTAAAGTTTTTTAAATTTTATAAATATAAAATAAAATATTTAAAATAAATATTACGAAAATCTTATAATTATAAAATAATAAATATTAATTATATTTAAAACAATATAATTATATTTTCAATTTATTAATTAATATAAACAATTTACTTAAAACTTTAATAAGATTATTTTATCTTTAATTACTTTCATTAAAAAATATTTTTAAATAAATATAATAAAGCGAAAAAACGTTTTAAAAATTAGAAATATAAATATAAATAAGTTAATATTAATTATAAATAAATTAAACCGTTTTATTAAACTAAAAACCAATATTTCGAATTATAAGTTAAATACGGTAATTAAATTATAATATAATTAAAATAAAATATATTTTGTTATATTCATTTAGTATAAATTCAAAAAAACCGAATATAATTACGATATTTTAAATAAGAACTTTATAAATATTATTATAATTTTCTAAAATTTTAATAATATTTTTAGAGAAATTATTGATTAAATTATGGTTTTTATTAAATTATTAAAAATTTAGTTATTTTATTATAATTAAAAAATTTATAAAACGAAATTACCAAATATAAAAGAATTAACCAATTTCGACTTTATTATTATTTATAAAAAAATTTAAAAAATAATATAATAAACACGTTAAACACATAACAAATTTTTAAAAAATAATAAATTAAACTTAATTATATAATTTTTTATATTACGTTAAATAAATATTTACGTTTATATTAAATTATGATTATACAAATTATATTATATAATATATATTAAAAAATAAAAAATAAATAAATTTTATACAAAATAACATAATTTATAAGCAAAACGCTTATATACGCGAAATGCCTATTTTAACCACCTTATTGCGCATATTTAAATTCTTAAAAACTATACCATATTAAAATTAATTAAAATTATTTACAATAATTTTAATTAATTATATTTATTACTTCTAAATAAATACACGTATTATATTCGAATTTATTATAAATAATATAATATTATTTTTTTCTTATAATCTTTTTATAACGATTATTTTCGGTTATTATTTCCTATATTAATTTGTTATTAATTTTTTTTCCGTTTAAAAAATTATTTTATTTTGAAAAATAAATAATTTCTCTTTTTAAAAATGTTCATTCTTTATGTTTTAATACTTATTAAAAATATAATTAATTTTATAAAAATAGCCAACTTTATTATTAAGAAAAATAGTTTTATATAATAATTAATTTATATCTTTAATTATACAATTTATTGGTTTTATTATACTTATCGGCAAATTACTTTAATAATTTATAATTATATATTTTAAATAATTAAATTACGAAATAATTTTTTTCTAAAAATTTTAAATATTTTATATTTAAAATAAAAAATGAAAATAACGCAAAATTTTCGAAATTCGAAAAGGTAATAGGATATTTAATTATAAAATAATATATTAAAAGTTTAATAAAATAAAGTTAATATCGTAAAAACAGGCCTTAATATTTTCAGATATTATAAAAATTTAAAAGCTTTATAAAAATCAATAAAAAAAGTATTTTTTAATACGATATATATTATAATACCTTATAAATTTTAGGTATAATAATTATAAATCCGTTTTAGCAAAAAAATTTATTATATTAAAACGTCAAAATATACAAAAAAAATAAGAAATACATAAAATGTAATAATATTATATTTCTTGCAATACTTTTTAAATTTTATCGAATAATATCTTTCTTAACCGTTAAAAATAAAAATTTATAATATTTTTTATATACATTTCGATATATTCGTCAAAACATTTAATTTAATCCAAATTTAAAGCGCTTATCGTTTACTTATTATTACGTATGGCAATTTTTAATAACATAACATAAATTTATTACTAAATAAAAAAACGAAGTAATTTTTGCTTATTATAATAATATAAAATGAAAATACCTAACATTAAAAACCGACGGTTTAAATAATCGTAACTTATTTTGTATTACCTGTTTAAATTTATTTAGATTTTTTATACTTTTCGACGTTTGTAATTATTATGCGTAACGTTATTATTAACCTTATTAAAAAAGTTAATTTCGTTAAAATTATATATATCTTTTTTCGAAATATCGTATTTCGTAATTATATTACGTATAAATTCGAATTATTAGCGAAATCTATTAAAAACTTTATATATAATGTTTTTATAATTGATTTTTAAATTTAAATATATTTTTCGTTTATTTTGCCGTTTAACGAAATTCGACGTTTAATTAACGCTAACGCATTTTACGTTACGTTTACGTAAAAATATATTGGTTATATTTTTAAAAATTTTAAATCAGGAAAAAAAGTTCGCGAATTAAAATCAAAAATATATTCGACAATAATTTACTTTTCGGAATGGGTTAGTTTTCGCGAATTGGGCTATATATTACGTTACATAAATTTTTTTTAAATTCGTTTGCGAAAAGTTATTTTCGAGATAATATATATAGTTGTAAACTTTTAATAACTAATACGAAAATTGCGTTTTTTAACCTAAATAATAAAGTTTAATCTTATTTTTAAAAAAAGTTTAAATATATTATTATATTAAAAATTATATAAATAAATCAAAATAATTAAAATATTTATAAAACTTTAAAATAATTTTAACATACTTGTTATTTTCTTTATAAAAGTATAAATAATAATTTGAAAAATATAAAAATAATATAGTTTTTATAATAAAGCTACAATATAACGATATAACTATTAAAAAAAGTTATTATTATTATTAATGATTTTACCAAAATTATAAAATTTAATGATTTCAAATTTTTTTATCAAATTCTTTTATCGGAATATTTAGCGACAAAAATAAAATACGATAATATTATCGTTATTATTAACAGATTTACGGAATTTTCTTATGTTTTAATTGATTAAAATATTAATACGGAATAAATAATATATATATATGTTTTAAAAAATTCTTTAATATTTAAAGGTTACAGTACGAAAATATTTGTAATAAAAGAATTAGGTTTATTTTAAATTTTAAATAAAGCTTGATAGTATAAATTATTTAATTTTATAAGTTATTTAACGTTTTTAAACTTTAAACAAATAAATAAATGAAATAGTTAAACCAAAAATTAAGAACGTATTTTAAATTACTTATTATTTAATGAATTTAAAATATTAATTATTATATAAATATTAAAATAATTTTAATAAATATATATCTTATTTAGATAATTAATATTTATAATAATTTGTAGGATATACTTCTTAATATTAAAGTAATATATATATCGGAATAATTAAAATAATTATGTCGAAAAATAACAATAACGTCAAAATTCGTACCTAATTACCTAAATAAATATTATAACTATAAATATTTAAAATACTTAATTTTAAAAAACGAAAAAAATAATTTATCTTATTATTAAAAATATTTAAACGAAAACAAACTTAAAAAAGTTCAATTTTTAATATACCGATTTATATAAATTTATTAATTATAAGTCTTATTAAAATTGAAATTTTATCTCATTTATTATCTTTCTTTTATTCAAATTAACAACAAATATTATTAAAATCCTAACGAGACAAAATAATATAAAAATAGAAAACTAAATTACATATAAAATAGAAAGAATCCTTAATATCCGAAAAAGAAGAGAGTTATTTAATATCTAATTAAATAAAAAATATTTAAATTTCGAAAATATTTAAAACCTTGTAAAAATTCTTATAAACACTTAATACGTATTAAAGAACATTTACTAATAACGACGATATCTAAAATCGCATTTTAATTATATTTTATAAAGACGGCGTTTAAAGATTAACCGAACTTTAATTAATAACGTCAGTATTTTGAAACACTTAAATCTTTCTAACTGTCTTTATTTCGAAGCGCTTAAAATTATTAACTTGGTCCAAAAATTAATAAATATAATTAATAAGTTTAATACTCTATATTTAGTATTATTATCGTTAACGATAAATACGAAATAACCGGGTTAAAACGCCGAATGAAATTTTTTTAATAATTAACTTTTATAAACAACAAAATTTAACGATATAATAATTAACTATAAAAATAAGAACACTTATTTTATTATATAATCGGCTGTAATGCATATATTTTTTTAACGAAAACTCCCTTTTATTATTTCATAAATAAAAGTCTTAAAAATAAATAAAAATAGGGCTTAATTTCGAAATCTTCTACTTTCATCAAACTAATTTCAGTATAACGTTATTTAGTTTTACGAACACAACGTTTAGAAACACGATTAAATATAATTAAAAAAATAGAAGATATACTGCAGAAGAAATCGTTAAAAGTAAGATTTTTAGAAAAAGAAAAATCGTATTACGTGTTAATATATTACGATCTTCATGAACGGTCGTGAAAAAAATAGCCAAAAGAATTAAGTAAATTAGATTACGTAACCAATCACTAACTTATTAATAATAAGCTAATAAACCGCATTACAAATTTATTAATAATTAACTAATAAATTAAAATTAAAATATATATGTTTATTGTTTCTATAATGCGAATAATAACAACTTTTAACAAATATAATTTCGTTATCTAAAGCGTTTTTAATATTACGAGACATAACTAGTTACTATATTTATTGCTCAAAATCCTACGATATTCCTATTAATATAGACCTATACGACTTAGATTTAATAGTTGGTTAAACTGTTTAGCCGTTATATCGGAATTTATTAAAACGTGATACGATTTTTCTTTTTCTAAAAATCTTGCCATTAAGACTTTTTTCTATTAAGTTTTCCGCTTTTTTAATGATATTTAATTATATTTTCAAACGTCGCTTTCGTAAAACGAATAACGTTATACTTTAGTTAATCTAATTAAAATAAAGAAAATTCGTAATAATACCGTATTTTCTTTTTATTTTTCTAAGAGTTTTATTTCTTAAATAATAAAAAAAGGTTTTTCGTTATTAAGGTTATATACTTTCCGGTTCATTATATAATGGAATAAATCTTTTTATTTCTATAATTAATTATTATATTATAAAAATTTATCGTTTTAAAAAAAACTGGGTATTAAAAAGATCTTATTTAATTTTTTACGCAGATCTTTTATATTTGTCAACAGTAATAACATTAAATATAACATATTAAATTTAGTAATTAATTAATTTAATATTCAAATAAATTCGACGACCTTGAATGCTATAAAACGAAAACAATAATAAAGATTTAACCTTTTGTAAATATAAATATTATCGATTAAAATTTTATATATTTACAACTGCAGTCGTTGTAAAATATTAATTAAAATACGATTATAGATTTCGTTATTATTTATAAGTGTTTTTTAATAAACGTTAGATATTTACAAGGTCTTTTACGAATTTTGTAATATTTTCGAAATTTTAATAGTTTTTTATTTAATTAAATATTAAGTAAATCCGTTTTCCTTTTCGTATATCCAGCATTTCTTTTTACTGCGTACAATGCTTCGCTTTTTATTTCTATGTTTTTCTATCTTATTTTAACCTTAATAATACCCGTTATTAATCGAATAAGAAAATATAAAAATTAAATAAAATTTCGTTTTCGCTAAAAGTGTTAATTAATAATTACTTTCCAAATATTTGCTTATTAATTTTACATAAATCGATATTTGAAATGAAAGTTTTTAATAGAGCTTTTTATTTAAATATTTTTATAGTAAAATAATTTTTCAAAAAGTTAATTCTTTTAACTTCTTTTATTTATAATACTTATAAATTTAATTACCTGTGAATTCTTATTCTGTATTCATTGTTAATTGAACTATTTAAATTAATTTAATATTTTCATAATAACTAATATTGTATAATAATTATATAGTAAATAAATTTTTGACCTCATTATTTTCTTTATAATTAATATAATAATCCCAATATACTTTTAATATTTCAAATAATCCATCTCTTTATTGTTTAATTAAAATATAAATAAATTACCTAATCTATGATTTTAATTAATTTATATTATAAAGTTAAACTAAACTTGATAATATAAAGAGAATTTCTTTACTCAAAATAACTTATATAGGAATACGTAAATATAAAATTTCTTTTACAAAAATATATATTATTTATCTAGTATTAATATTTTTTTAAAAAAGGTAAAAAATAAGAAAATTTCGTAAATCTGTTAATGATTACAAAAATACTAGCATAATATATTTCTGGTGGTAAATTTTCGGACAAAATATTTAATAATAAAATGTTACGACACTAGTAAAGCGGCCCTTTTCAGCCGCCGTTTCGCTATCTATACGCAAGCGCTACGCGCCTGCTAAATAGAGTTTTTTCTTTCTTCTTTGTACAATAATCGAATATTTCCCAGAATCGAAGAGACGCACAGCGCTATAATATAAAATTTATAATAATTCAATCCTATAATTTGTTTGAAATTAATAACTATTATAAATTTTAAAAGGTGTATATCGTAAAACTTTTGTTTTATTATAAAGAGTATATTATCTTTGCACTTTTTAAAAAAAATTTAAAAAAAAGTAAATGTGTTGAAATAGGCTTAAGATTTTGTAAATCATTAAATATTTATATAATTAATATTTATATATATTATATATTAAATATATTAGATATTTTTTTAAAACGTATAGTTTATTTAACCTTTTATTTTCTAGTAGGTTATTATTATATTCTTTAATTTCCAAATACATTTTATATAATATAACTCATATTAACGTACTTTGGCGTAAATATAAACACCTTTGTAAAATGATATCAAAAATTTTATAATTAACATTAATTAGCTTACTTCGAAATTTAATCGTTTATTTAAAATATCGGTTTTACTGTTTTATGATCTTTTTATGAATAATAACAAATTCGAAATTCGGTACCTTTTTATATACTATAATAATCGTTTCGTAAATGTTTCAGTCGTAATAAACGAGTAAAAATTGATAATTTATATAAATTTTATCTTAATAAACGTTCTCTTTAAGAAAATATTTAAACTTTAAAAAGCTTTAACAATAGCTATAAATTTATTTATTAGAATAATATAATTTAATCCTATTTTTCTTTAATTTATATGGAAAATACGATAAAATATAACTTACTTTAATTATTTGATTATCCGATTGTTATATTTTACATATAATCTGAAATATTAATTTTCAATTCAAAAGAACGGATTAAATCGTATATAAATAATATTAATTAGTTAATAATTTTATTTTTATTTTTTAAAACTTTATTTCTGTTTATAATATTTATTTAAATTGTTTTTTGGTGAAACTAATTAAGGATATAATAAATCCGGTAAAAACCCTAATAAATTTCTTATAATAATTTAAAACTTTAAAAAACTATTTATATCTTTTAAATTATAATTAATATTTAATATTTTATACTTGTAGAAATGTTTTTTAAATTAATTTTAATATATTTCTAACCAATTTCATGTTTTTAGCCTTTCATTTTCTGTTTATAAAATCAATTCCTTTTTATATAAATTTATAATCTTGTATTTTGAAAGTTTAAGAAATGTTATAGTCGTAATATATATACATATATTTTCATTATTGAATAAATAAAATGGTATTGAAATATTTTCACAATATATAATTTCGTATTTATTAAAAATTATGAATGCGTTTATAAATATTATTATTGTAACTAAATATTTTAATAATCTGTGTTTCTTTTTGAAAATTATTTTTTATTTATATTTTTTAAACTTGGATAAAATTAAATTTATTATTAATGTTCAATGTTATATACTTTTTAGTTTTAGAAAATTAGTTTCTTATTTTAATAATTAAAGGTAAGAATATTTCACTTTTAGCGGTAATATTATTTAACTATTAAGAATTGATTATAGGTTCTAATTTATTATTTCCTATCGATAGAAAAAATAAAAAGTACCTTACGAGTAAATTCGAAAATTAAATTTATTTTTTTGCAACCGAGTTTCTAGATATTTCTTAAAAATGCCTAATTCGTTTTCATTAAAATTATAAATAAAGCAAATTTTTATAAATAAACTTTTTTGAAACCTATTTTACAATTTTATTTATTAGATTTTATTAAGTTCCTATTTAATTCTTTTTTAAAAAACCTATTTAGATTTGTACAGTTTTAATAATATACTAATTAAATTTTTTAATTCTTAAAACTGTGATATTAAATTATTATTTAATTACTTAAATTTGATTTTAATTGTACTTAGTATATATTATTTCTTAATACTTATTTTGGTCTTTATAATTTATTTTTTCGATAATAAGGTAGTATCCACATTCTTATATATCTATATATTACTATTTTCTATCGAATATTAAATCCTTAATTTCTTTTTTTTATTAGTTAACAACGTACAAAATAAATTTTACCTAGATAATTTTTTCAATTATTAAAATTTCGTATTAATATATTTATAGTAATTTTAAAATTGTATCCAAATTTATTGTATAATATCTTTTTTAAATAAAACTTTAAAATAATTAATTTCGTACTAAAGATTTTCGTTATTATAAGTGAAATTTTAACCTTTAATATTAATAACTATATAAGGTTCTAACTTATATTTTATAGTAATGTAAATTTATTAATAATATCTAGTATAATATAATTTCTGCTTAAAATTTCGTATTCTATTATTACAGTATATTAATACGTCCGGATTTCTATATTTCACGAAATAAATATATTAACGGTTTTATAGTTATATTTAACGTCCTTTTTAACAATATTTTAAATTTCTTTATGTCTTATTATTTCATATATCTTTTATAAGTATTTCTTTTAAGAATTTCTTTTCGAATTCATTAAGTTTTATTTAAATATTTTTGCATAACGCGTTAAGTTATTATATTTATTATTTTTATAAGTATATTTAGTCTTTAAATTATACAAATAATATGTAATTATCTTATATCTTTTTGCCTTATTTAATAAAATACTTTTTTCGTATAACGTACAGCGTTTTATTAAACTTTTTATAATTTATTGTTTTCTGTATAAAATCCTGTAATAAATTATCGAATTTCTTTCAACATTTATTTATATTAAAATTCGTAATAAATATTAATTGAAAATAAAGCTTTATAATAAGCCTTTAGTTATATTTTTTTTATGATATAAAAAATTAATTCTTTTACCAATCAATAATTATATTAACCGTAAAAACCAAAAGGGTCTTTCTATAAATATTACTTTCAACTAACTTTATAAAGTTATTTAATTATTAATATTATCTTAACCGATAATAATTCGAAAATATCGATATTACTACTTATTCACTTTATTATTTTGGATTTGATTAGGAAAATCGGATCTTTTTTTGTATATACCCATAATATATTAATAAATAATTTTTTTCGTTCTATATTAAACATTTTCGTTATTTATAATATATAGCATATATTTTGCCATATCAGTCTGAGATTCGGGATATCCATGTTTTATCTATTTCTGATATTCTTTTAACTATTCCTTTATAATATATTATTATTTTTCTAACATTTTTAAGTTAATTTCTTAGTCTTTCACATTCCGTATCCAATTTTGTATCGTAATAGCCTTTATTTACATCAAGTTCGAAGTATATAAATATTTTGTTTATTTTTATCAAACAATTTTCTATTTCAGTTAATCAATCGTCTTTTTAAAAATAAGGGTTTAATTATCTTATTATTCTAATATTTTACAGATATTTTAATAATATTTTATTTTGCTATTATTATAATACGTAATTTAACTTTTATCTTTACGCTGGATTATTTTAAATTCAATAGATTTTAACATCGTATTATAAGATATAAATAATATATCGCGGTCTTTTCTTAATTAGCTAATTAATATTTATTTTTTAAAATATATTATCCTTTTTTATACCTCGCTTATATAATTTGTTATATAATCTTAACGGTTTCGATAAAATTCGAATTTAAGGTTTTAAATTTTAAAAATTCATTAATTATATCCTTAACCTTATTTTTTAATTTTTTATAAAACATGTTAATTAAGATATTATTTTTATTATTAATTTATTTTATCTTAGCTATAGAGAGTTTAAAAATAATAACGTATTTCGAAATAAGTTCTTTTTATAATTATAAAATTTGCTATGTTATTATTCGTCCCTTATTTAGATTTTCAAAATTGGCTTTTAATTTCTATTTTCGAAATTCGTATAATCGAAAAAGAAAATTTTGGTAACTTTTTTTTATCGGCCTTAACGTTTTTCAGAAAATCTTTTATTACTAGTTTAAATTAATTTAAATTATTTCTGTGATGGCTATAAGGTTTAAACAACTATTAAATCTAAGTCGACGAGTTTATATTACGAGATGTATTGTAGGAATCTGAATAATAGATATTATAACTTGTTACGTCTCGTAATACTAAGAGTATATTAGATAACGAGTTATTATTAAAAACTAATATTATTTATATTATGGAAATAACAAGCGTATATATCCTTATTTTGGCTTAAGGTGTTTATACCGCTTAAGCCTTTAAGCTCTTTAAGTTCTCCTGCTAATTTAAGAGGTTTAAAGTGCTTGATGTCTTAAAATCTTTAAGCCAGTTACGTAATATCTTGGTCTAAATCGGATTTAGTTTTTTATAGCCTCGACCGTTTATAAGGAAGCCAAAACCGTTAAGTTATAATACGATTTTTCTTCTTTTAAGATCTTTATCTCTAAAGATCGAATTATTTGTTTATTAATTCTGGTAAATAACCTTCCCCTTTTCATATGTTATTATATCGAGTCGTATTGAAAAATCTCGTTTCGTAAACGTATTAACGTTTTAATTCTTTTAAAACGTATCAAACATTTTGGTTTCAAAATATCTTTTTGCTTCCGTTATAAAAAAAAGGCGCGGAATATAAGATCGCTCGAAGGTCCCCGAAATATGCGAAATGTATTTACTATGGCGGCTCTTATGATACTTTTGGTCATTTTAAAATTAAATATTAAAAACTTTTGAACGAAAAGAATCGTTTAAAGCGTAAGAAAAAACAAGCTCGTAAAACGTTACGGACTGTTACTAAGAAACTGGACCGTTTGCAAAAATAAAAACGATTATTTCATCGCTGTAGCATCGAAATACTTCGTCATAGTATTAAAGGTACGGAAGCCATAGAGGAATTTGAATATCTCGAGAAAAAACAAAAGTAACTAAAGGCTGCCGTTATAATTGTTACGTTAATATAGGTCGCGTTTCCGGCCGGCTGGTCTAAGATCGATATTACTAATTGGTTGACAGTTAACTAGGGCGCGCCTGCCGTTACTAATAAAAGTTTTTTAATAAACGTTAGGCATTTATAAGATTTTTAACTAACTCTCGGATATTTTCGAAATTCGAATGCTTTTTCTATTTGATTAGATACTGGGTAAGTTCTTTTTTTACACATCTAGTATTTTTTTTTTTCGTATATTTGTTTATCTTCCATTTTTACGTCGTTTTGCGCCGTATGCATTTTAATAGTATCCGTTATTAACTTAAGCAAGGAAATATAGAAAACGAGACGGAATTTGATTTTTGATGAAGGTCCTAATTAGTAATTGTTTTTTGAAATTTTCTTGGCAATTTTATATAGTCCGATACATTTGAAATCAAGTTTTTTACTCAATTTTTTTATCCGAATAGTTTTAGTAGCAAGGTAAATTATTTCTCCTTTTTCGAAAATTAATTTTTTTAAACTTTTTTTAAATATAATATTGGTCTATATAGTTTCGTACAAATTCTAATTTTGTTCTTATCTTTTAATATAATTGCCTTAATTATTTTAACGTAAAGATTATTTTGACGTTAATTAGGCCTTTTTTATAGAAATCTCGGTATAATTTTAGCGTAAAATTAAAATTGGCATTAGCTGGAATAATTTTAATGCTTTTATAATAATTAATGTTATAAGCCAACTGGGCGGTAAATAGTTTTTTAACCTAATTGTTTTGTTTATAATTACTATAACATAGCAAGTATATTTCCAATATTTAATTTAATCGTTTCATTTGTCCGTCTGTTTAAACTCTGAATGCGCGGCTCAACAAGGCCATTATAGAAACGCTCTGGGTATTTTCGAACACCAGGTTAGCCAAGGAGTCGTACATGCTGAGGATCTTTGGTCAATCGTACAAATTGCCGCAAAGGTCCGACGAGCCCTTGGAACTGATTAAGCAATTCATCCTAGGTATACGCATCCGATATATAAGAGCGGCACTGATAGAGACACGCAGTTGTAAGCAGTTCTCGATAAGGCTCACCAAAATCTCCTCGGAAACGCCCCCGACGCGCTGCCCAAGTCCTCACGTATTCTCCAACATCTCACGAGTTCACCATAAATGGTTACTAAGGCAAGTATCCTTGGAGGATCCCTTTCTATTCCTCTCCTACGACAGAGCAGAAGCCTACGCCATAATACCCTCTGTCCCGAGTTATCACTGAGTAATCATGACAGGAGTAGGTAATGGATATTACTTCTTACGCCCAGAATGGGCGGGACAGATCATGTGCTGCCGAACAGCCCGATAATTCCTTACTTTGGTACTAAGCAATTGGGTGACCTTGTTCCCCCTCTTGATTTTGAATTTAGATATTATTCCCCTATCCAGATTCTAGACGTCGGTTATTCCGAGCTGTGCTTCCAGAGCAATAGACGTGACTTAAATTTAGGTGCCAAATTTATCAGAAGATGTAGGCTAGACGTGCACCCACAGTATGATAGGTGAATCCAGACATAGAGGAAAACTAGCCTGGAGGCCTATGGACTTGTCAGCTACCACGCAAAGAACACATCTAACCACGACACAGTCATACGCTACTATTGATCAGACGCCTACTTAAACCTTTCACCGTCTGTGGCTATGGGGTCGTGGACGAAATTCAAGTAGCCAGGAAGGTTGCTAAAATTAATACTTCGACACTTCGAGTAAACGTACATGCCTCCCATTAGCGTATGAAAGTGCGGAGGGAAATGGAAAATCACGGTTCTTTGTGGAAGCCCACAATGGAAGGGGGTAACCTGGCTTCCCCGGTCGCTTAAAGCCTCGACAATCTCAGGCCTTTATCAGCGGAACAAAAGGATATCATAAACCAAATCATAGCCCCCGTTCTCGCCAGCATGCTAGATCTAAAACAAAGCTAATCTAACGGGTTTCAGTTTTACGACAAGCACGTTCATACAAATCGACTCATCATGCGAGCCCAGCAGAAGCTCTGGCGCCTTGGATGGAAAGTTGAGGGAAAGGCAGCCACGAGTTACTGGTATGCTTGTCGACGAGCCGTCATGAGTTTTCACATACTAACAATCAGATGTACAGCTCTTAGGGGCTATATTAATTAGAAACTAGAAAACGCTAATCCCATATATAATATAGGCAATCCATTGTTATGAAGCTCAAGGGCTTCCGGAAAGGAATAGCCTTATTCCGGATGATCTGAAGCTGTTAAGGGGAGCCCTTTACTACGACATAAATTGCTAAGTCGTCATTATTCGAGAAGAACGTTGACTTGCTACCCTTTATTGTGAGCTATTGCGATGTAGGAGCCTGATCATGAAAGATACCGTCGGGGGATTATACGCATGGAAAAAGGATCTTGAAATCAATGCGTCCCCCAGCGGACATGTTAGGGGCACACGGCACGATCTTGCTTCTCAAAGGACTTGCCGCCACGTACGGTTCTGTTAGCAAACGCTTCCAGTGTGGCGTTCCAATCGCTATCTCCTAGGAATTCTCATTAAGTATTAGAAGACAATTCTGCAGAAAGAATGCTCGGATGGCTAATGTCTCCGGAGAAAATGAGGATCAAGTGTTTGAACGGGCCGCTACATACTTCAAGGGCCTAGTTGAAGAAGTTGGCAAGGCGAACGACCCAGGAAGACGCATATGCCGTTTATAAAGGCACGACGAAGGATGAGACATGACTGCTCCATTGTCTCTCGGAAATAGTGTTCACCCACGAAGCCAACCTGCGCACCGAACGGCGCCGAAAGTTTCGAGGAGCACTGAAGCGTCATGGGGCTGAGAAGGCTCAACAACAGACGGACCGGAAATTGCACTTGTTCTTGTTCCCAGAGCATACATATAGCGCGTTTGGGAATCGCAATCTATCCGTCGGCGCAAAATAGGTACTGTTTTTCTTGGTTCTATTAATTCATTAGAACATGGCTTAGTTATCGAAGGTTGTCTAATATGGTAGCTTATTCGAGTATGGGGCCTACGTGTCACGAAATGCGTCTTGTCAAGCTACGGTAGCTCAAAAGATCTCATGGAATTGTCATTATTGTGGGTATCATCGCAATATATATACATGCTTCGTCACCCATCCCGCTGCTTATGCCACCAGCTGGATGGCGCCACCGGCCTCCACGATCTTGCGTTCATGTCAGGGAAAATGGTAAAGTACGGAGTGAGAGGCAGAAGAAGCAGCCCAGCAGGTGGTTCATAGTATGGGTAGTGAATAGATGACCATTAATGCCTGCCCTTTTTTAACTACTCGGGGGCGAAGCCCCCCTATATATATACACAAACTGGAGCCAAACTGGTGGGTCGCTGGGCCCCAGAAAGGGGGCCGCACCTTGGCACCTGACAGTTCAGCAGCCTTGCTGACGTATCTCGCGCGGACGACGAAAGGGGTCTCAGGTAGGCGTCCCTTGCCAAGCAACTTCCAGTAACCAAGGTTCAACAAGTCGATTACAGGCACGGTATCTTGAGATTAGCCGGACAGGTATTTCTCATGCATGTCCTTGGGAAGCAGGGAGCAGAGCTAGATTAATGACATCAGCCAAAGCCTTGATAGATCGTGATTAGTACCTTGTCAAAGTTGACAGACGAGTTCCATTGCGCGCTCTGGGACAGGTGATAGCGACACATTCCGACCTTTCCAAAGTAACCTGGATGATAACGATCTAGATTTGTACGGTGATGCCATTGAGGAGTGAGCTGCATGGTCGATGATTTAAACGAGATTATTTTCTTACTTGGCCTCCTGCCACTCCTCGGCCACCAGGATGTTTCCTGTGCTTTCCCACGCGACCGTGGCCAGCGCTAACGTGCCCACGATGCTTGCGCGTCTTGCTGAATCGAGTCGGCATCTTTGCGGTATTCCTATTGGTGTCGATTCGGCCGTGTTGGCGGTTTGCAAGGTGCGTCCTCGGTAAATCGGGCAAATGTAAAAATAGTTGCGGCTCTTGTGGGGTGGGTACGTACCTGAGGAGATAGGCCACGGGACGAACTAAGCATATAAGCCACAAACTACAAGCCACAAACGGAATACATCAAAGAATCGGTTATTCTCAGTTTACAAAACAGTGTATTACGGTCCTTGAGTTCAATCTAACTCCTAGAGGATTGATTTTACGGTATCAAACTTTCAAAACACTATAAGCGGGAGCTCAACAACAGAACTCCCCCTTAGTGCAGCAATGAATACCGAAACCTCTTCAGTCGATAAGGTCCAGAGACGACCAGGCTCCTCAGGGTTGAGTTCAGGGGCGGCAGCGGGTATCGGCATTGATGCGGGAACCGGAGTCATCCTGCTGGCTGATTTATCGACAGGGAGTCAAAAAGGGACGCGCATACCAGGCGGCAACCTCAAACGGCCCGTCGAACCACATGAATGGCCAGCCCTATGCGAACAGGTCACCTCAACCGAAGAATTGTACAGCGTCTCGTACCGTCCTCACCACAGTAGCTATTCCAGCGAAGTAGCGCCATCGGTAGAACCGCTCAGCCCACAACAGCCTGTAGAGTTATCCAGCGCGCAATCACGGTCGGAGTAATCCTCGTAGTAGCTGGCTTTGTTCGATGGCATGTGAGGAGATAAACACGAAATTGGTCCCGATTGCGCCGGTCATACGGCCATAGGCATCGGAGACACTCGGATTCTCTGACACTCGCATAGCTCATCGGTTTGTATGTGGACATCCCCATGGCCAGCTCCTCGGTGGGCACCTGCACCAGCACTGACGCCGGCTTGGTATCCATTAGTGCTACCAGCTTCGGCATATGTGGGCATGGTGCCTCCACTCTGTTCGGCCTTCTGGAGAGTAACTCCCCGGCCTTGCTGTCAGTCCTAGCCGAGTCTAACAAAGATCGGTGCCTGTCTTAGCTGCAAAGAGCGGCGCTTCAATCAGCGGCGTCCCGTTCCGGTGCAAGGTTAGGGGCGCTTGGGGAACGCCACGGTGAATGCACGAGGGGAGGACACAATCGTGGAGAGGACGAGCGGTACCAGCAAGCGAAGCAGGTCCTGAGCATCACATTGCTTGTGCTGTTGGTTTCCGCGTCTGTAGCCACTCGCATGTACATGGACTACCGTGCCTTTTGTGAGAATATCGAGATGGTGCAATAGCGGAGGCTTTGAAGCGCTTGAAACATTACGCTTGGATTTCTGGGCAGCAATTGAGAGGACATTTAAAGCCATCCATCGTGTTCGTTGAGCCCGTAACCCGCCTGCTCTCATCCTTTTGCAGTAAGAGGTGTGGCGGTGCCAGGGGCCGTTGAGTAAGAAGGCCGAAGAAGAACAATCGCATTCGGGTGACGATGCAAGTGGGAGCGGACTCATAGCACGTTTGGCTACTCTTAAAGAAGCTAGTTCCCACAACCCTCTTTATCGACTATTTCAATAAGGTTGCCGCTAATCCCGTGCCAACGCATGTCTGTGCAAACATGGGTAGTTATTAGTAGGATGATAGCCACGTAACTACGTATATGCACCACAGACCCTGAACAGTCCCACTACGACAGGCGATGACTTGGCAGCTGGAAGTCCCGAGCCAAATCAGCCACCGATCTGTAGGGTCCACCACTAGCGAGCTTCGTGATTGGAGAAGGGCACAGTAGACCCTGACCGCCCGGGCCGCCCCCTCAACAGAGCACCCCTTTTTTTGAGGTTGCGAACAACAAAGACAACAAGGCCAGCCCATCATCGTCTTTGACCTGCTGCAAAAATTTTCGGCATTCGAGGGCAGAAGAAAAACCAATAAAACCACCATCAACAACGTCGCAGTCACTATACAGAGCTATGGCTGAACGTCTACAGGACGAAGAATGGCCTTCTTTCACGCCGGCTCCTGATGAGGAGGCCGGGGCCGGAGTTGACATAGGCAACTACGACGAGACGCTCGCCTTTCTGCGGTGCTTCGACACCATGTTCATCGTCGACGACTCGGCGCACATGGAGCCGTACTGGCGCGACGTAGGATCGCTCCTCGAGACGCTCAGTAGCATCTGCGCCAAGTACGATCCCGACGGGATCGACATCTACTTCCTGAACCACCGGCCAAAGAGCCTCTTCCCGAGCCGCTCGGTGCGCAAGTCCGGGTACCGCGGCATCGGCGGGCCCGAGGCCAAGAAGAGCAGCAAGACGGCGAGCTCCATCTTCGCCAACGTGCGGCCGGGCGGCAGGTGCAACCTCGGCGCGCGCCTCACCAAGATCCTCGAGTGGTACTGCGGCAAGCTGCGGGCCGGCGAGGAGAACGCCGCGCTCAACCTCATCGTCATCACGGCGGGCGTGTTCGAGGACGACGTCAAGACGCCCCTGGTCAACGTCGCCAAGATGCTCGACGAGCTGAGCATGCCCGAGCACCAGGTCGGCATCCAGCTGTTCCAGATCGGCCGGCCCGACGCCTCGGTGCAGCAGACGTTCGAGTACCTCGACGACGAGCTGCACAAGGAGACCCGCACGCGCGACATCATCGACACAACGACGTGGAGTGGGGAGCCGGGCTCGCTGTCCGCGGGCGATCTGCTGAAGGTGATTCTGGGAGCCGTGGTCAAGGAGTTGGATAAGCGCAAGCCGGCTATGCCCTTGGAGGACGCAACTCGTGTAAAGCGCGTAGAGGACGACGATTGAGTATGTGTTAAGCAAGCTCCTCAACTTAGTATATTCTGGTTAGGCTCCGGGTCACCTCAGATGTTCAGCGTATTCATATATGCCCTGCTCCTCACATGTTAGGCGGCTTGAATTAGTTAGTTTACAAGCACTCCGATGGCCATAGTACGGTCGAAGCCCTTTCTCCTGTCTAAAAGCAGTGCACGATCCTTGGCCGGTTGGGACCAACCCCAGAATATGATCAAAAGTGGTTTAAATCGGACGCAACTATCATTTCCTGGGTGGCCATGATGATAGCCGCTGAAAGCATCCGAGCCGTGCACAACGTCAGTGAGATATCCCCTTTCTAGTGCAAAATTGGCTGAGCCTTGCTCGCTAGGGTCGTGGCCCAAGAATCCGGCGCTAATATAGACAAGGTTATGATAATAAGATGCTATGTACAATATCCGCAATGTGGAGGGCACCGCTTAACCCCTGTCATGGGATAGATGAGACATAGACATAAAATGTCTTCATAACTCCGACCAATGCACTGTTGGGAGCTTTCCTTGACATTTTGTAATAGTTATTAGAATAAGCAATGCTCTACGACAGCCAACCCCTACCGGCGGCACCGCTACTAAAAGGGCAACTGCCTCGCAGTCCAGGATGTGCTACTGAGCAACGAGTTCAGCTTCTGTACCGCAAGCATGACTTCCTCGTAGGAAAGGAACACCTCCAACGCATGCTGAGCCTCCCTGAATTCGATCTTCCCAACCATCCTCGCGACATTCCGCCGCAGCCGGGACAAGACGTCCCGCTACGCGGGGTCCTCGCACCGCCGCAGCTCCCCGAGGGCATCCCCGAGGGACCGGAACTCCGCGACGAAAACGCCGAGTTGTCGCTCTGCCCTCTCCGACCCGGCAATGTGGCACAGCAGCTCCAGCACGCCGGCCAGGTGCTTATCCCACGTGCCGCGGCCTAGCATGAGCGGGTGGCCGGGCCCCGCCAGGATGTCCGCGCGGTCGAGCGCACACGCGATGAGCCAGCCGAGCGGCAGGCGGCCGGGGACGTCCGTCATCCGATACCTACGCGCCCTGGTGGTGTCGGTGGGCGACGAGGCGCGAGCGTGGCTCGGCTCGTCGGGGCGCCGTCGATGCCCGCGCTCCGTCCCGTCGAGCCGCATCCCGTACCCGCGGCTGCCGTGCAAGGTGCGGCGGCACAGGGAACAGCGCGCCTTCCGCCCGGAGTCCCACCTCTTCTCGAACCACTGCCAGATGCAGTCGATGTGGAAGCGGTGGCCGCAGGGGAGCGACACGATGGCGGCGGCGGCCTCTTCAAGGCAGATGACGCATGGGTCCGCGCTACCCTTGCCGTCGTAGTGCACGAAGCGCTGGGCCGCGATGACATCCTTGGGCGCCAACATCTGCGCGAAAGCTAGTGAGGAGCGGTACCTTCTCGATTTGGCGGGCACCGGTTCTGGGGCCGGGAGGGAGCGGCCTCTGAGTGGCATCACCATCAGGCCAAGGGGTTGCTACGACATCGCCATGGGACTTTAGATTGTGCGTCGTTTATCTTGGCTTTGGCCTTAGAGATCTAGGAAGGTGGTCTCTTGTTATCACTTTGGAAAGAATTAGAGGCGAAGTTGTGCGTATGATTATACCGTAAAGGGGCTCGATAACGGACTGTTTGTTCAGCATTGATTTGCACAGGTTTACCATACGAAAATGTGAACTGATGGAGTTTTCACCGAGCAAAAGTGGAACAGTTTTTGAAAAGGCTTTTTTGAGCCGCTTCCCCCGTCAGATGCCCATGCGAAATAAATTTCAGCGACAAGTAAGTTCATTGAAAGTTAATGATATTGCGCCCTAACTTTTGAAGCTTAACATAGCGCGCGGCGTGCGAACTCAAGCCTTACTTAGTGAGATATCTAACTCGTTGTCGACTGTTCCTCAGTGATCTCGTATACACGAACCTTCAATGTAGAAATTCGACCCAATTCAAGGGGAGTCGGAATGGGTAGTCGCTCTCCTCCAGGAACGTGATAAGTTGAATCTTCATGGGTCAGTTCAATGTAGCTTCACCTCCACCTGAGTGAACAACATTATTATCTACAATCAAGAAACTGCATACATATGTGCCTTACAACGCGCCGCCCAGAGAGATATCAGGGCTTTTGCTTAATAGACATAAGCATGAGAAACACTACATGGCAGCAACTCATGCGGATATGAGAGCATCTGGAAACGTGACATATACGGGAGACTCTGAGGAGTATGTGCCTGAAAATGAACACTAGAGGGGCACAAAACACATAAAGTATCAGTGGCATCTATGTCCCATAATAGGTATCCTCTGAATATACTCCATTCCCCGTCCGGATGCAGACCTCGAAGAGTCAGCTAGTGGAACACACAGGCACGCTAACCAGACCACCGGAACCAGATGGCTCTCTCTCAACGCACGCCCACGGAACCGCCTGACGACCTTGTCGGTTTATAGCCGCTAGCCTAGACAGCCCAGTATTCGCGGGTAGAGATGTCGCAGCTCTGGCTCCGCGCAGAATATGTTCGTTGCAAAGGCACCACGCCCCCCCGAGAAGCGTTACTCAAAGTTAGACGCTCGAATACACTAACTGCGGACGGGTTCCCGCATTAGGCTCACTCCCCCCACGAGGAAGAAGACGCGAGAGAGAGGCTTGGAGCGCGCTCTCGCAGTAGCTTAGACGGCCATGTGCTTCTTCATGATTTTGTATGACATTAAGTGGTAGGTGCGTGGCCTTGGGAATAGAGCGTGCCTGCGCCTAACCAGTTGACTAGTGCTCTGCGCGAGTACTAGAATACTTTCAGTGACTGCCCGGTTCCCGGATGGGCCAGGTTGGCTACCTGTTCGGGTGTACCTACGCCCTGATAGATCGCTATTCCGGACTACGGTCATGATGGAAACACCTAGGGATGCAATGTTTTTAGGAAAGGAGGCGAGTACCGCGGTGAGCGAGCCGCTGGGAACATGTGGCCATTTCTCTAAATATTTTTTTCATCTCTTTGCCCCTGAAGCCCTGAACCCCTGTAATCGGAGCTATGGATATCTCTAAAGAAGGCAAGATCTCTCTGCAGGAAAGGGGTAAGCTCTTCACTAATAGTTATACCACCGTGGACATAGTACGCAGAACACGCTCCTTTTTGCGGGCTTCTGCTATCCGCGCATCAATCAGCATTAGGCACTACCGAGGCGTCTAATACACAGTCCCCTTGGATTAGGTCCCCGACACTCCCAATGCCTGTAACTGTGGCCACTTGATTAAACGGCCCGCCCGATGAACTTCGAAAGCCCTCCGCGCCAACCAACCAATATTCGTCGATAGAATTCTGTTTCAGGTATCACGGAAACACTGGAACGCCCCTCAAAAACGAAGAAACACGTTACTCTAAACCAAGACCAGCGTTTGGTTGGCCCTCAGTCTTGCCGCATCTCTAAGATGGCCCGCTTAGAGGCGTCCTCCTGCACCCAGCCGACGATCACGTCGATCACGTCGTTGACGAGCCTGTCGTAGTGCTCGCCGGGGTAGAACAGGCTTGTGTGCGCGCCGACCTCGTCCGTGTCCTTCATGAAGACCTTGACCCACTTGGGGTCTAGCTGGCCGTTGACCTTGTGCGTGCTCGGCAGGTTGCAGAATTTCCGCTCCTTCCTCTTTTTCCCGCCGGGTACCCGATACTCCTCGATGGAAACCCCTGTCATCGTCCGGATGGGCCCCGGCTTGGGCTCCGCCGGAGTGTCCGCAGCCTCCGTTGCCAGCGCTTGGGACTCCGAAGGAAGTGAGACTGCGGAAGCGGTAGCGACCTCTCCTTTCTTCTTCAGTTTCAGTTCTTCTTTCCTCCTTTTCTCTGCTTCCTGCAGCCTTTTCTTTTCTCGCTTGTCAATTGTTTTCTGACGATCTCGTATCGCCTTCTCCCGGGTTTTCACCGCTTGATCGTAAGCTTTCTGTTTCTGTTTAGCATCTTTCTCAGCTTGCTTTCTTTCATCCTTGTTGGTTATATTTCCTTTGTCTGGTATCTCTGGTTTCGGGGGCAACTCTGGGATAACAGGAAGGTCAAGATGTAGAGCCGACACAGCATCGACGAGTTCTGCAGCCGTGTCTGTATCGACAGCTGAAGATCTTCGTGGTGGGAAGGCGGAATCCATCGACCGAGATGAATCCCTGATTGGTTCAATAGGTGAAGGTACCTCGGCTCCTTTCGCTTGACTATTTGTTACACCATTGGCCGAGGTGCCTTCTTCGTGTTCTTGGCCAGATTCTCGGTTTGCATGGCCCAACTCAAGGCTTGACAATTTCTTGCTTGGAGGACCGGGGGATGAATTTGCCTCCTGTAGGAGATATGCCTCAGTCTCACCCCTGCTGTGATCTTGAACGGATATCCTGGGGGTCGAAATATTCGAGTATGTAGGGTTCAGGACCTCCGGAGCCTCTAGCTTCGTCTGGGACTTGTTGTGCTTGCGCTTCTTGGGAAAGCCGTAACACATGGTATAGTACTGGACAAAGCGGACCTGCCGCGGACCGTATGGGAATTCTTGCTTCAGATCATCGATGTCTTCCAGTTTGCGAAGGCTCTCATATCGCGACTTTAGACAGTTGAAATCCAGTAGGGTACTCCCGTACTCGAGATGCGACATGAAATGATGAGTGGCCGCGTCTATCAGTCCCTCCGAGTGGTGCTTCTTCACGAAATGAACGAGGTTCTGTACCCATCCCCTATCCTGGAGTCTGACATCATTGGAAAAGGCGGGGTTAAAGTTCGGGTCAAATGTCATAGCCGGGAACGGAAACCCCTGTGGCCTTGGTCGCGGCTCGGCCGAAGGCGTCGACGCCGCTGGAGTGAGTGCGGAGAAGCCCGAATAAGTCGAGGAGTTCGGCGAAGCAATACCCGACGTCCCTGGGCTCGAATCGAGCTCCGTAGTGGACTCCCTCGCAGGCTTTTGCTTCGGACGAAAAAGGCTAGAGATACCGGACATGATAATGCCTGGATGAAGGCCAAGAAAGGGAGCATCTAGGTTGACAGTGCCTAGGATGCGATGGCGGAAATAGCCCGTGGTGTACGGGGTCCGTGACGGCTATATTGCGATGAGACACAGAGTACGATAGTGAGTTAGGTGTTTTGCTTACCGTTAGCACGATTTCTGCATTCAGAAGTCCGCCCATCGAATGCCCGACGAGGACCACATCGGTAGTGGGGGACTCGTGCGGTTCTAACCACGCGCTGAAGTTGTCACGGGCTATGTCAATCGCCTTGTAAGTCTTGTACCTCGGATAGATCTTGGAGTGCACGACATGAGTGTCGGCCAATGCGCGTTTGAGAAAGTGATGGACGTGAGCGGGGAACGACTGGAATGAGGTATCAGTCCCCTGGTACCCGTGAATATAGACGACTAGGAGCCGCCGCTTCCCGCTGTTGCGGTACTCGGATGGAGTAGGTACTAAAGATTGGGCTGAGGATATCCGGGGGTCCTTGGGAAAAATTCCCGCGTAACCACCATTAGGCGCGGTGCGGCGGCCGCCATTGGAGTCCGGGACTTCTAAGCTCGATCTGACTCCGTGTGGAGGTGCGGGAGTCATGCTGGAGCGAATTAGTTATTACAGCATAGATTTTTTTTGGTTTGATGTGTCCAATGAAAAATAGCATGAATCTACCGGAGCGACATCAGTTACAACACAGTAACACAAGTCGCATTTTACGTGTGTGTTTTCAAGCGCGGAAGAATAAAGAATGAACAGGGTAAAAGGTGACCCTGGGCTGGAAGGAGCAGAAAGGGGGGATGGCGGCGGATAAGTGGCGACGATGTGAGTTTGACTTAGTGTTTTAGGTATCTATAGTACCTACGTCTATTGGAATTTGGTTGGATGAATGATTGATTGTTTACACTAATATTATAAAAATCCGATTGAATGCAGGTGATCAATGGACTGGCTGCCGGGAACAGCTACATGCACAGCAGACGTAATTATTAGCCGCCCTTCCGGCTTAGGTGTATTACATACTTAGGTATTTCTACTTACACTTACCGTTTTGATCTTCTGCAAGGCTCCCCGTGCTGGGTACTCCGCCCTTTTCGTCCATGGCGTCAGGGCCCGACCTTTGTGCGACACACTGGCTCCAGTAAAGCCGTATATTGATATTTGATCGGTGTTAAACGTTGGCCGTTTACTGGACACTTAGCTGCTCGTTCGAAAGCATAAAGGTTGAAAACTGTTTCACGGTTGGAAAAGAATCTAGCTGTACAAAGTGCTCTGAGTAAATTACTCAGAGCGGGACAGTTCAGAGAGCAAAAGATAATGGACCAATTCAAACTGACGAGCTTTTGATCAACAATTCAAACGAAATCCTTTAGCAAATAAACTATTAATCTTTCGAATAACTATCGAAAACGGGTTGTTCTATTTCCGAAACCGGAGTTATTTCAAGATACATATTTGAGGGGGAACTGAAGAAGCTTGAATAATGCGTCGATTTGCAATACCCCTTGAAAGTATTTAAGCGTTGAAACGCCGAAACTACTAAGCGACAGACGGTTGGACTGGCGCCCACCGTCGATGAGCGGTTTATTCATCCTGCACGCCCTGCTAAGGGACTCTGCCGTCCGATCTGCCCGTCTGGAGTATTTGAGCCAATTCTTATAGATGTTGCAGCGAAACCTGAAGATTTTGCAGCTAGCTGTGCGTCGCCCCTATTCTATTAGATACAATAGAGTGCTAGAACTCAAAACCAACATGTTTTCGCCAGCTTCTACCTCCTTTAGCTGCCGGACTCTTAGTTGGTCTCAGGTATTTCAGAGTCTTACACGATTCCCCGGACACACGTAATTCATGACCAGCAGGGGTTAATAGCGCCCTGAGGTCCGTGTGAGCAGCGCACTTAGAATCATCGCAATGTATTCTCTTTTAGTATATGTGACACGAGGCACATACGTCTGTATCAAATCAAGGGATGCTCGTCCCCTCGTCCCC
>QJNS01000075.1:35545-305537 GCA_004154925.1 Monosporascus cannonballus
CCCCCCCCCCCCCCCCCCCCCCCCCGCCCCACCCCCCCCCCCCCCCCCCCCCCCCAAGGGGTATCATTCGCTATTTTTGTGGCTGTTCCCCGAGGGTGCCCTTTTTGAAGTCAAATTTCCCAACCAACGCCTCGCTGAAAATATCAAAATGCAAAGAGCCCTATGTCAATACCGCATAGTGGCCGGGCGCCCATAGCCTCTCATCGAAACCGTATCGCGTCTACCATTACGAGCCTCAGACAAGACGTCCCCGCGTTGTGCGAGTATTGTGCCCTGTTGTGCTCCGCCATGTTCTACTCTTCTCTCCTGGGTATCATGCGCCTACCTTGGCACTGGAGGCCAAGTGGCTACCTCCGTTGTAGGATGAACCGCTGCCAGGATTCTGTCAACGGTCAGTAAAGCGAATCGTCGAAGACGGGCGATCTTGGTTCACCGGTTTTCTCCTCTTCAGCTTGGACGACCGATCGTCTCCCTCTCCAGTCGAATATCCAGTCTCTCCGTCATCCGGGAACCCATCTCCATAACCCTCGAAACTGCTGTCTTGATAGCTGCGCTTCTTGATGTTACGTCGCATGCGGTCTGCCTGTGGTGCCTGTAGCTTGCTCGACTTGGTTGTCGCGCCCGCAGTCGATCCAGCCGGGGTACTCGGTGCCGTCGCCTTGATGCCTTGATCCTGAACGGCCTTCTTGGAAACATTGCTCAGGGCCAGGTCACCCAGGACAGAGTTATCCCATGCTTCCTTAGGTATGGGCCCCTTGGCCATGGTCGTCGCTTTGAGCAAGTCCGATTTAACCCTATCCGAGAATCCCAACTCAATATTCTTGCCTTGCACCTCGTGTACATACCACTCGGACTCCGGAACCGCACACATGGCCAGAAAACCGTCAGAGTCGAGCGGATCCCTCTTGTCCACATCGAAATGGCCGTTGACGCCAAGCGACTTGATATGGCCCTTGTACGTCTTTCTGAGCGCGTTCTTCTCTCCGTTCGGCTTGGTACGAGCGACCTCGGCAGCGATGCCGGCAAGGTTGAATTTCTCGAAGAGGTCTTCAGACAAGCACGGGGAAGACGCAAAATGGGCTAGAAGAAACAGGTGTCAACCGAATTCCACTGATACAAGAAATGCCGCATCACCCCACAGCAAATGCCCAATATACTTGAGGCAAAGACGGAGGGAAGGCACTGCAACGGAGACGTGTTAGAGTAGAGGGAGCCTTACGAGTTCTGCAAAGAAGGTATTTTTCACCGACATCAAGATGTAGGTTTTCAATACCAAGTTTGCGAGGATCCTCGAGATGGACTTTCTTCTGCTCTTGGTCTCCCATGTCGTCAAACGGACGCTTCCGTTTAGTCGGGAGGTCGTCAGTCATGCTGTAATCGTGAGACCCGTCGGGGGCAAAATGACCATTGACGGAGTGTGCAGGGGTGGGAAGCGTGGCGGTAGTGATCGATGTCATAGAGCTATTCATGCTCGAAGAATGGTCCACGTTGCTAGGGGAGAATTGTGAAGGGCTCTGAGGTGTCTGAGGATTGAATGACATGGTCGCCATCTGAGTAGATCGTGAGGGAAATGACGGAGTGTCGGATTAATTTCTGCAGTGCAGAAAAAAAAATCGAAAGGCGATTGAGTCTTAGATGATCCAGTCACGAGATACGGGAAGAAGGTGCGGGAAACCTCTGAGGATGCAGTAGACGGCCGTGAAGGCAGGATATTGATCTCGGTCAATCGTGTCGTATGATGGACTCTCGGTGAGCAGCGTCGTAGGAATGGCGACACCCGGGATATTATCAGAATGCAACTCGGCAAAAGTGCCTTCGGCGCGCTCGATAGAAATCGTCGTCAATAGCTGATGCGAGGCGGGAGACTGGGCGTCGATGGATTTTCGCTGCAGCAAGTTGCGGCAAACCGCCGACCGGCTGTCGTGGTCGGAGAGTACCCGAGTCCGCCAACATGCACTGGTTCAACCTCGTGGGCGCTGAATCGGATAAATAATATTTTTGGGCGATGACGGCGTAGTAGCGACAGCGATAATCGTAAAATCCGATGTTGTCCGGCTGCCGTGGCGGAGGGGAGATTGACTTCTTGGTCAGTACGTTGTTGGGTTTTGATGATGTTGGAAAGAAAGGGTGAACGGGATGGCGGGAAGAGACGGGGAAGCGTTGATTGAATGGATGGGGGCGTGTGTCCGGTGCCCTGTTGCTTGGGGGTGCGTGGGCGGGTGCGCCGATGTTGCTTTGCAACCATGCCTCAAGCCAAGTGGGGCTGGCCTAGAATCACACCAAGGAGTGAGCGTGAACAATCTACCTGTATGTCCTATATTCAAAGGCTTTCAATGGTGAAAGAGTTTGGAAGTTTCAAACCATCATTCCAACACCGAGATACTTGAAGTCATTGATCTCGCTTTAATAAAGAGCGTCGGGGACTACGAATCAACCCTCACAAGGGGATCCCAACCGGCAACTAGGTGTTTAAGAGTCCAAGTAGATGGAGTAGCAATATTACATAATTCATCCGAGGTCTCATTTTTCATCGATGGCAGGCCCTCCCGAACAAGTCCTATTGCTAGCATCATACAATTTTGTGGCATTTGGACCTCCAATGATTTAAATGGCCGGAAGGACGACTCGGCGAACTGATAGGCACAAACAACTACTACAAACAACTACCGCAAAGGGCAGTACGTAAATTCCGCCGTCGGATAAACTACTAAGCAGCTTCACTTCGAAACTCTAAGATTCGAGGACTAGTATCAGGTTTAATAGAACCTAGAGGGGATGCAGCTTCAGGACAGCCCTGCTAGACTCAGGTCTCTCTCTCTATATATAATTCCCGGTTACGATCTGTTGTGCGGTAACCGTCGGCTCGGATACTGTCAGACACAAAGGACAGATCCATTACGGCCCCCATGTCTGCACCATACTTCGTACTCCTCGCAATGATTGGTCGGACTCTTTACGGCTGGCTAACATAGGTGATTGAAGTCGTCAAGTGTCAGTCACGTGGGGGCCAAGAGAAGGACGACATCGCTTGAACTGTTCTTGGGTTTTGCGTCCATTGCTCTGAACACTCACAATAACCCAAAATGCACTCAGGATTATCGCTTGTGTTCCATTCAGCTTGTGTTCGTATTCACTAATACCTACCTAGGAATTCAATTCTAAGCAGCGTGACATTCCTTTCTTCGCACAATTGCTTCAGATGCGGCACCACGTCCATACTAGGTACATAAGGTATCAGTGATTACTTACTCGGTACCTGCCAACCTACAAGCTTCAGCACTGATATGTAACGTCGATGAAAAACGAAAGAGGCGGCTCCTTACCAAGCAAAGTCCTTAGCAGGGGCTCCACACTAGCGCCAAGCCGACCTAAAGCCTGAAGGGTACCTTGTTTCCACCCCCTCAACAGGGGGTGTTGATGATTCCCCTAGAGGGGGAAAGGAATGTGCACGACGAAAGGAGGCAAATATAACAGTTAAAATCCCCATTGGCCCCTTTCTACGATGAGCTGGATAATACCTTTACCTCGACCCATTGTTGCCGTCGAAACGAGTAGTTCTCTGAAGACCAACGCAGTGACGAGTCAGCAGTGGTAGGTAACTCTGAGCGAGGAGCGCAGGCCAGGCAAGGCAAGGCAAGGCAAGCGCCTGGTTAATCAGTTATAAGCGCCCCATAGGCGGTGGGATCGTCGCTCGTTGAATCTTTCATTCATAAAACCCCTAAGAACCCCTAGTGCCACCGCCCAACACCTTCTCTCGCCTCTGACGAACTTGAAGTGTTATTAGCCCAGTCTTCCCACGTCACACACTACACTCATACCCACACCACCCCAAGTCACACAGCAGAAAACGCGCTTCCATATAGTTGGGCTACGAATCAGTCGGCTCACCCACCACTATCACTCTCTTGTTTCTTTCCACTCACTTATTCCTAACCCGTCGTATTTCCTCGTCCACCTCGCGAGGTATCTTTTTTCGAGCCGAAGCAGGCTAGGAGAAGCGGGTGCGCGCCTCGGCCTTGGACCCGGCACCGATCTCGACGAACACGATCACGCTCTTGACCAACTACGCAAGCCTTCCTACCGCATCATCCAGCCTCCTTCGCCAACCCTTCACTGTTTACTCCTTGTCTCATATTCCCTTCACGATGTCTGGACGGGGGGTTACCGGCGGTGCTAAGCACCGGCTAATGAGCGAGATGCAAGATCTCTCAAAGGAGAAATGGGTCAATATCGATGTAAGTTGTCACGTCAGGTTCTCTTTAGGCCGCCCGAATAAGGCTGACAAACTGTTGTTATCTCAGCTGGTTAACGGAAATATCATGCGGTGGCGTCTCGGCCTTATTGTCGTTAACCCCGAGAGCGCGTTCAATGGCGGATACTTCAAGGTGAGTTCCTTCTGAGGCGGATCCCCTCACTTTGCTAGAGGAGCATCAGCGGCTTATAATATCCCTCCTGTAGGCCGAGATGACGTTCACCCACGAATATCCCTACCAACCGCCCCAGTTCAGGTTTCTCATTCCGATCTACCACCCCAACGTTTATCCCGATGGCAACGTCTGTATCTCCATTCTCCACACTCCTGGTGAGGATATCACATCGGGCGAGCAGGCTAGTGAACGCTGGTCTCCTCTCCAAGGCGTTGAGTCGGTCCTTCGTTCAGTTCTCCTCCTTTTAGACGATCCCGAGATAAACTCTCCGGCGAACGTGGATGCTAGCGTCATGTACCGAGACGATCGGGCGGCATACAACAGGAAGGCAAAGGAAACAGTGGAGAAGTCCAAGGGGGATATCCCGCAAGGATTCGTGATGCCGAACTCCTTGGAACCGCCACCTCCACCCAAGACGGCTGACGACGATGCTGCGTTCTGGGCTGAGAGCGACGAAGAACTGGACTTCGGTGGCAGCGACACGGGCTCAGACAACGAGATGGCGGAGTTCGACGAAAATGGCGAGGAGGGTAGCGACGATGACGACGATCGTTCCTAAACAGCGTAGTTTACTCTCGCGTGTCCAGCGACGCATCACCACTACATTACACTCACGATATCACGAACCACAGGACCATTTATTATGTCAGCACATCGGTATAACTTGCATAGCGACGGACGGCGGCGTTCCGGGAATCTCATGTCCCATTGGAGCCGGTAGCAGAGGGCCTTACTCGCATATGTGCCACCTGATTGGATCAGTCAAGGGGCGCGCTTTCGCATTTCCCCTTTCAGATAGAGGAGTTAAGCACCAGAGAATGAGAGAGGATGCCCGAGGCAGTATAGCAGGCTACGGGTGCAGGTACCACAGCAATGCCGAGGGACCTGCAGTTTATTCATAACTAGACGGTTATGCAGGCTTGTATCGGAAAAAAGCCTCGGAACCCACTCGATTCTTCTAGATCCTGGGGCTCCATCACCCTGGCACACATGCCCAAGATCGTATTTGTCTATAACCGTCGAGCTAGAAGTGGTCCCAGTTAGCTCAGGGACATTGAATGGCTATCAGATGTCGCGGCACCCAGACTTCAAGATACATAGCTATGATCCAATTCTAGGCTATATTGCAAGATGACAAGCTGAAGAACTCGAGAACAGATTTCGGGAGAAGGCCTCCTTATATACCCACAGTTTAGTTTGTATGGGGGAAAAAAATTGGGAGACCTCCGAGATTCCCTACGTAGTAGATCCAACCCTGGTCGAATCATTAGATTCGCCTTAACCCTGTAACACCAGTCAGAGCATCCTTCTTATCTAGGTATTAAATACATACGTCGAAGCTTTTGTGCGCGCGCGAGAGCGTGCAGAGGACCATGAGTGACTCAAGCGTTATCGGATTAGCTAGGTAGGTAACGCTACCTTGGCATACACCATTCTACTTATGAAGAGTATCGACTACATCGAAAATATGCACCTCCCACCGAGGGTAATGAAGCGTAAGGCAGTCTATGGTTAGGTACATTGTTATGGACCATGGTAGATTAAGCCGGAATCAAGTCTTTTTCGAATATTAGACATGTAGTAGGATGCACAAGCTTGCACGTGGGATCTGAGGCCTTCCTGCTATCCATCGACTGTGTTCTTCTATGTCTACCGAGATTATGGCAGTAAAGGAAAGCTATTGGTTGCAGATGGAAGATCGCAAACATGTGTAGGTACCTAAGTACTATGGAGAAGCAATTGGGAGGTCCAAAAGCACATGTTACCCAATACAATGCAAATCTGCTACGCACAGCAGGTTACGGGTAACAAGTGGAGCCACTATTACAAACACGCCCCAAGGCGCGGCGCGGGGTTCTTCGATCGATCCCGCTTGGAGACGTGCTATGGTAGGCCGCACGGTTGGGCGAGGTGGGCAAGGCTAGGCGATGGTTGTATCCCAAGTGTAGTTTCCTCGCGCCTAACTTATTAAGCTAAGCTAAGTCTCAATGCCGCCGTACAGCGGCTTCTTGGATATAGCATCAAATATTTTCTAGAATGCTATGGTAGGTACCTAGCAAGTAACAACAATGACTCCGCCCTGGGCCTGAGGGGTAGGCGGCCTTTACGGTTACAGCAATAAACAAGATTTTTTGACTTTGCCAGTTCGCATTTGGTTCCATTCGGTCACTTGGATTTCACATTTTATCCTCAATGTTAAACAGTAGCGTCTTTCCACACATGCATTTTGCTCCTAAGTTAGCACCCTGAAATCCCTAGCCTGCTTTGTCCTCAGCCGTCTTCCGCCGACTTGGAAACATAGTATCCCCCTCCGCCGACCCCCCTCCCAATACCCGTATTATTTTGGACGTATCTCGGCTTTTTTTTCTTAATCCAAAGATGTCCGCCAACGCGGCCCCGTCCGAGGATGACGTCTCCCTGTTTTGTGACATCATTACTGGGCTGTCGAGAACTGAAGCCATTGCCCGCCTAAAGGTGCGCCTTGATAGAACCCCGGATGGCGCCTTCTGAGTCCCTTGGAATATTCCAGACTAACAAAACCTTGCTCTTCCATCCCAGGCTAATAATAATGATATCCAACGAGCGACGGAGGAATACTTCGAGAATCCCGAGAGCACAAAGGTGTGATTGATTGCCTTGGAATCGCTGTCCCCATACTCCCGGCCCTCGAAACTAAACTACGTGCCTAGTATAAATGGGACGAATCGCATTTCACCGACGTCGAGGATAATAACGCAGGTGTCTGTGGGTTGCTCCTCTCTATCCTATAATCCGGCGAGCGAACGACTGATGCTTCTTCCTCCATAAGCCTTTAACATTCAAGGTCCTGATGAGCTGGCCCCTCCAACTTATCATGACAGTACTGCACCGACTCGTCCACCCTCGAGAGCGAATAACCGGTCGCCGTTGGGTAGGTTAACAGACTGGACTGCGCAGGGGGCAGCAGGTACAGCTCCTCCGCCTCGAAAAGTCTCGGTGCTAATCCGCCTTTTGCAGTTGAGGGTGCTCCAACCAACCATGCAGAGGAAGACGCTGCTCTCCAGCGGGCGCTCGCCGAATCCGCCGCCGAGTCCGGAGTCGCGCCTCAAGAAACCGGCGTTGTTGATAACAGCGCGTCCGTTAAGTATTTTGGCCCTGCAAACCGAACGGATTACGACTCCTCCCAGTGGGCTATGGTTCCGACCAAGGCGTCGACGGAGACCACGACGACAGATCCTAGACCGTCCCTACGTAAGCGACAGCCAGGTGCGCCGGCGTTCATCCGACAACCCAAAGGCTGTCGTTTGGGATCCCTACTATCCATATACCACGAGATACCCTTAGTAAGAAATATACTGCTTAGCTTCCCAACGCCTGCGCGCTCTTACGGACATAATTCGGAATGGTGGAAAGGTCAGCCTATCCTGAAGCCCGAGGCTTTAGCAGCAATGATGAGGGGTGAGCAAGTTGAAGGGGATGATGCCTATCCCGCATTTAACGAAGAACTCCACCGCCTCATGGCGTTCCTCGACAAGACAGACCGCAGCTACTGCGCAGTAGATGCCTTGATCGGGACCCGGCCGATAGACCCTAGCGGAGGTCGGCACACCTGGGGAGTGGATTACGAAACGAAGTTCTTGGATCATATATTCGAAATGAACCACTCGATACCTGGATTCGACGTCGCCCCCATGATTAGTGTAGGGGAGCTCGTTCCTGCGTCTTCGCCTGCGAGTAACGAATCGTCCGATGATAGCGAAGCCCTCGAGAATGAGCAGAATTCCGTTAACTTCGGGCTGCTCGACATCCATTTGGACCACGACCAATGGTCCTGGGTAAATTCGCTGTACGATGCCTTGGACCAATTACTCTGGGCCCAAGCTATAGCACCCGAACAGTCTGCTCCAGAGAGTGCCGGCATCGCCCTGTTAGTGAGGCCCGCGGAAGTAATCACGATGCGATTTAATGGAGCTGGATTACAGAAACCTTGCGAGATACCAGCCGCGTTCTATGCGGACAGATATATGGAAACTCGTCAGGACTTGGCACGTCATTTCCAGCGCCAGATCCATGCGATTAGGAGAAACGGCCTTCAGGAATTAGCCAGGTGGGAGGGAAGCCGGGTCATGTGCAGAGGGGAGCCGGGTTGTTCCAAAGTAGCGTCGCTCGACCGGACACACGATATCCGCTCGTGCCGCGCGAAAATCATCGAGAACTTCGAGGTGCTTATCGACCAGCAGAGGAAAAATGCACAGTGGCGGCACTACGAGGACCAATGGAATGAAGACATACCCTACAGCATGAATGACCTCCGTTTGGTCTCGACATGGACTGGCCCCTTCCAACTCACTGCAGAGGAGTCGTCGAAACAGAAGAAATGGGAGCGCATCATCGAGGCTGCGAGGGACGAGCTCGAACAGCTCGATCGAGAAATGGCGGGTGAGTACCATCCATCCCATAACGATGGGGCCGGAATAACCGTGAACGTAGTCTACAAGGAGATACAAGAAGAATTCCTGGAGCAACTGGAAGTTTTAAGCAAGCGATTGACTTGTCAGGAACATGAAGTTGACGATGAACGCTTCGTGCACCGTAATGATCCGGAGGCGTATCATCCCGAGTACTGGAACCCATCCCAAAAGTACTTGCTCCGAGGTGTTGCGCTGGGCGAGGTGACCTACGTATGCGTTCGAGGCGAAGCGGATTTGATCGATATTGGCCAGGAATCCAAACCCAATGACCAGTGGTGGAAAATTGAATGCCCCGACGATACGTCACCAACGACTTTTGAGGTACGACTATGTCCACATGTGCGGGCTCGAGTAGCATACTAAACCCTCTGCAGAAAGTATCACTCGAGGACGTGCTCCAAGCGGCTAAGACCGGGTCTCAGTGGCCTATGCTAGTGTACGCTACCGAGAAGGCCTTAGAAGCGACCCCTATCCCCCCATCGGATGCGCTGCGCGTGAGCCGCCCTGCTCTCCTCTCTTTTGGGGCGCAACTAATTATCACGATAGATGTTTGTCAAGGCCGACAACCGCTCGTTCCAACAGGAGCTTGCGCAAGAACAGAACCAAGAACAGACTCACGAGGACGAGCCGCCACCGCTTGCAGCCATCAGCGCCGACACGTTATCGCATATTCCGGTGGCTTCTCCGGCGAAACGTAAGCATAGCGCAAGCTCGTCCGTGGCCACAAATGGCAGTTCGCAAGGCGGTCTCGACGACGTGGACCTGACGTTCTCGGACGACCGCGACCCATTTGACGGAGACGACAGACCGACTACATCCCACAGAGAGTTTGCCAATGCCAGTCCTCAGTCTAATAAGCTGGGTGGCATTGTCGAGTCGCTCGCAAATTGTCGGACTAACGAGTCTCCTGGCGGAGGGCGGAGCGAGCAGGGGCATGCCTCTAGCGAAGGCCTCGAGGTGGAAATGCAAGAGACACCCTCGCAGGCGAGAGCGCCCGAGATGCAAGAACGCGCCGGCGGTCCCGCGCCGTTCTTCGGCGCCCATGGCATCGATAACAACGCTACGAATGGTACCGTCGATAGCATGGATATGGATGTAGATTTGGACCACCCGGACGGCCAGCCCTAGTCCGAGACTGGCTTCTGGTTACCGATACTTACCATGGTCATCGCATTACTCGTCGGGGGCCTTGAATGAGGGCTGAGGACTTCGGCGTTCGCCGCACTTCACGCCACGATGGCATTGCGCCAGCGGTACTAAACGATAAGGAGGTGCACCGCAGCTCGGGGCAGTATGACGGGATACCGGTTGGTGGTCGAGCCGGCGTTCCAAAGGTGGGCGTTCAGGAGGGGCGCGTTGCTGCGTCAGTTGGTCAGTTGGTCAATCTGGTTCACCTACATCCCTATGTACAGCCACTCAGTGATTGATACCCCCCAGAGCAGGGGACTCGAGGAGTGTGGACGGGTTATTGTTGCCTATGGACAGTCCCCCTGTGAGTCGGGAATGCTGATCGGGATCCGATGGCAACCTCGGCAAACTACATATGTGTGTTATGATTCTCACATTCAGCGTACATCAGCGGGGGGAGCTATGATTAGATAGCAGGCTATCGCCGCGGTATCTAGCATCCCAACCGCGACCTCTTCAGTCAATGAATGATATAACAAGTTAAATATGTCTTTGGGGGAACAGGCGCATTTGCTATTACCGTTCTCCTCGTATAAGTGAATATCCTTTATCATCATTAACAGCTTTATAAGAGGAAGTAAAACTGGACAGCTATACACAGAGAATGTGATGCGAACTCTTTCTTAAAGTTCCCGGCCGGCCAACTAGCACAGTTAATCGTCTAAGAGACAATACTCGAGTATACGGACAAGGATAAGCTGCGTAATACAGCAGGGAAGTTTGCGATAACAAGAGGGCTCAGGAGTCGGCTAATTTGATTGGTCGATGGGTTAAGCAACAGAAGCTTCTAGTAGCTTCTATAGCTCATCGGCAGAGGGTTCACGACGCTAACCCGAAGCGGAAGTGCTAAATCACTTTCGCATAAGCTTGAATTCCTATTCTTCGATCGAAATCAGTTGCCGTTACTCACGCCCAAGTCAACGAGAGCTGTGACATCCTCCCTCGATTTACTGTACTTGCAGCCTGACAAGCGACAAAGGCTGAAGTTATTCGATCACCGTCCCACCCCCTGAAGAGGTACAAACTCTCTTTATATCTGATCCCCGCGACCCCGCCATTAGGCGTTATTTGTTCGTTCTACTGGGCAGCGGGCTAAGTACCCACTACTACTGTAAGCGCCTGAGGGTACATCTTCTTAAGGATCCGTTTCCCACAAGAGTCTCTACATACAGACTCCTGAGGGAACCGGTCTCCATAACTCGGGGACTGAATAGTTGCGTGTGCAACGGCTGAACTACTCTGAACGCTTCTTTCCTATTGGCCTGAGTTTTGGTTTCTTAGAATCTGCTCCCGATTCTCTGGGCAGGGTCGAGTGTGACAAGATAGACGAGGAGAGACAGGGATATAGGTATCATTCGACGGGGGTCCCAGGACGGAGGCTTGTTGTGGGCTGACAGCGCCGGCATTCAAACGTCACACCTCGTTAACCTTCCCCCACCCTGCCACCCGTCGCCGCATGAACAAAAGACGAGTGAGAGAGGAGAGAGGGAGGGAGAAAAAGTGAGGCCTTCATCGAGTTCCCGAATCTTCCACCCATTCGAGCACTTTCATAAGCCTAGATCCATCTGCACTAGACTAGAGCTTATTTTCCTTTACTTACGCGGGTGCAACGGCCAACGAAACAACACCCTCTTTTTCCTTTTTCCATCCCCGGCCACAAGAAACAATAGTCACTAACAAGACGCTACCTACGTACCGAACCTCCATTGGACGGCAAAGTCAAACAACCTTGCAACAAACCAAGTTTCTACACAAGACGCACACACTACATTCAACAAAGCTGCTATATTTCTGCTCTCCCTCTCAATAATCGATCCCACTGCGACCTCGTACGGGGAGCATCAAGCTCACCATACTCATATTAATCAACCCCCTACACTCTCCTCGGAGACACACACCACTGGAAGAAGAGAGATAAACCACGAAGATGGTCAAGGAGACAAAGCTGTACGATGCGCTTGGCGTCAAGCCAGATGCATCACAAGATGAGATCAAGAAAGCATACAGGTAAATTAATGGCATTCTAATCTCCCGTTACACGCTCCACCTTTTCTCTCCCTACCATTAAGGCTTGCTGGCGAGTCGCTGGTCCTCGAAGCATGACGAAGGACGTGGTGTCGATCGTTTGCTCCACCAGCTAGGCTGGCCTTGCCTCACTTTTTCGAATTGTCACACCAAGGCTAACCACATGTCTTACGTACAGGAAAGCTGCATTAAAGTGGCACCCCGACAAGAACAAAGATAAGCCCGAAGCCTCCGAGAAATTCAAGGAATGCTCGCAGGCATACGAGATCCTGTCCGACCCGGAAAAGCGCAAGACATACGACCAGTTCGGCCTAGAATTCCTCCTCCGCGGCGGCGCAGCACCCCCGCCGGGCGAGAACCCGTTCGCCGGGGCGGCAGGAGCAGGGGGGATGCCCGGAGGTTTCGACGGCTTCAGCTTCGGCGGCATGCCCAACGGCGGCGGCGCCCGGACCTTCCACTTCAGCACGAGTGGAGGTCCCGGAGCCGGCGGCTTCAGCTTCAGCAACCCCGAGAGCATATTCACCGAGTTCATGCGCGGTAACGCTGGCAGCATGGGAGGGGGCGCCGACGACGACGACTTCATGTCCTTCTTCCCCGGGGCCGGCATCCCCCGTAGCGCCGGCGGCAGGTCGAGCAGGATGCGCAGCAGCGGTTTCCCCGGCGGTGCGGACCCCTTCGGGGCCAGCGGTGCCGGCGGTGGCGGTGGCGGTGGCGGTGGCGCTAGGGAAGCCACTCCCGAGGTTACGACGGTCGAGCGCGGTCTGCCGGTCACCCTCGAAGAGCTGTACAACGGCGTCACCAAGAAGATGAAGATCAAGCGGAAGACGTTCGACGAGACGGGCAAGCGGACGACCACCGACCAGGTCCTCGAGGTGCCCATCAAGCCCGGCCTGAAGAAGGGGAGCAAGATTAAGTTCAAGGGCGTCGGCGACCAGGAGGAGGGCGGCAAGCAGGATCTGCACTTTATCGTGGAAGAGGTAAGTTCGCCATTTTATTTTATTTCCTAGCTTTATCCGACGATCTCTAGGCGGAGAGTGGCACGGTCTGCTAACACACAATCGCTACAGAAAGCGCACCCCCTCTACACCCGCGACGGCGACGACCTGATCCACCGGATCGACCTCGACCTCAAGGAGGCGCTGACGGGCTGGAAGCGGACCATCACCACCATCGACGGCAAGCAGCTGAACATCGAGAAGGCGGGGCCCACGGGGCCCAACACGTCGGACACGTACCCCGGGCTCGGCATGCCCCTCTCCAAGAAGCCCGGCGAGCGTGGCAACTTCATCGTCAAGTACAACGTCAAGTTCCCCACGAGCCTGACGCCGAGGCAGAAGCAGCAGCTGAAGGAAATCCTATAAGAGAAAGGGGATGGATGATTAAGGTTGTAGGCGCGGGTACCCCCTAAAAATATGAAAAGATTGCGCACCGCGGTGGAAGAATAAGAAGCATGGGAAGTTGACGGAGGGGTCTGTCAGTCTTCTTTGTTATGTTATTGCACGAGTGGATGGAGCCCCGATGGGCGGCGGTTGGCATGGTTATTTATCCTATAGGTCTGTTGGGGCACCCAGATTCCATTAGCGGCGTTGGCTGGTTATCATGATGACGATGATGGATTCTTCTATTGCGGGGGGTTTTTTTTATTACATATCTTTATGCTCTCAGTCATTATGATACGGATAATTCATAAAGCAAGGTACATATATATGCATGCATGACCAACGATGGACTCGATTCTCTGTAGTGATGGAAAACCCTTGGTGTGTATGGCAGACAGGAAGGCAGGCAGAAGGCGGTTTAACCACTTACAGTATTATATAGATTGCTTTGCAGTCCGCAGCGTAATAGGACGGAACTGCTATATCGCAAATGCATGTATGTAAACTTCATGTGAATTAAACTCAACTAAACCGCGCGCACTGACTGATACCTAGGGCACGAATCGAGGCCCGGCTCTGAGGTAGCCTCGGCCCGGACATGTACCCGGCAATTTTACCCCCCGGATGCGCCTTATCGAAGACCCCTCGAGTTTCGAGGCATGTAGCGTCCCGCGGGACGGTCCTGTGCGGGCAGACGAGAAAGGAGGTAGGGAGCCGCAGGGGCAAATCTGTCTTCGGATACCGCTGCTAGGTCAGGCGCGGAGATGCCTTGTGACAAGTTAGAAACTGAACCGAGCTTAATGTACAGTAGAGGTAACCGAATCTGCTTACACTCCCGATGAATGAGGCTTCTGGAATTACGCGTGAAAATCATCTCTTGCGGTGTTGACGCAGCATCTGCATTGGCGGCCCGTCTAGAGAGTAGTCGCCCCGACCTATGCAGGTACCCGCGTGCGTTCGACACAGTTCCCGCGGCCAGTTACAAACAGTAGAGGCACCAGCTCTAGACATTACTGTAACCGATATCTACAGCCCCTCCAAGAAAACCATAGTAGCTATTCGGCTGCCGATTCTCTAGCCCATGAGATAGCTATTCACGCTCTGCAGCGTAGCTCTGCTCGGGTTCGCCTCCGGGAACCTCGTCATGATGCTCCCGAGCTTGACCTTAATCACGCCCTTGTTGACATCGGGCCGCTCCCGGCGCGGGCCGAGGTTCCCCTCAGCCTCCTGGAACCGGCAGAGCAAGGCGAGAGCGACGCCCACCGAGAGGTCCTTTCCGCTCTCGCAGGCGATGAGCACCCGCCCGGAGCCAGATTGAGTTAGACCGGCGTCTTCAGCTTCTGCGCCTGCCCTCTCGAGATACTGCTGCACGAAGGCGCAGATGTGAGGCAGGGCGAGACGGAGGTTGCGGCTGGCGACCTTGTGTTTGCCGATGCCGACGTCCATCAGCACGGGGCTCTTCCACCACGAGGAGGCGTCCGTAGCTTTAGCATGCATAGCGACGACGCAAGTCGAAGATGGCTGTTCAGCTATCGGAAGAGCACTGGCGAACAGGCGCGGAGCAATTTCTTTTGGCGCGGAGGCGGCGGCTGACGAGGCGTGGCTCGCGACCAGCGAGCGGATCAGGTCCGGTAGGTCCGGCTCCGGGGTGGAGAGGAGCAGGTCCGCGTGTTCCCAGAAGACGGGCGGCGTCAATCCACTACGGAGCCGAGGTTAGCCGGATGATCAATTAATCAATTCGCCCCGGGAAAAAGGGGCCGGGAAGTGATCGAGTCAACACCTACAAGGCCCAGTTCTCGGTGTCGTCGCCCGCCCCCTGGATGTAGCCCCCCTCGCTCATCTCGGCCCCGACGACCTGCCGAGAGCTGGTGCAGCATATGATGGGGTGGTAGTCCTCGAAGACCACGTCGGTGGGCGCGAGCCGCGACTCCTGCGTCACCCAGATCGGCCGCAGCGGCTTCCTCAGCTTCCGCCTCAGCGCCGGGAGGTCCACGCCGAGCGACCTCAGCAGTGCCACGTGCTCGGGAATCCGGGCCCGCATCTGCGCGCGCTCCGAGTCGGACACGACGTTGGGCGGCACGTGGACGTCGAAGGCCAAGGGCGGGCCGCCCGCATCGCCTTCCGCACCCGCATCCGCATCCGCATCCGCGTCCCCGTCCCCATCCCCATCTCCTTTCTCTCGCCCCGGAGGGGCGGGAAACAGCGCGTTGTTGAGGACGCAGCACCAGATGGGCACGGTCTTGCTGAGGGCGTCGGGCATGCGCTTGCCGCGGCGGGTCGAGTCGACGACGACGCAGCCGTCGCGCTCGCCGACGAGGTCCAGCAGGTGCAGGTTGAGGCGGCGCGCGCTGAAGCGCCACTGGCCGAAGTGGCCGTCGGTGCTCTTGAAGTAGGCCGACGCCGCCTTGCTCCGGGGCGGCACGTACCAGCTGCCGCAGCGCTCGTTGGCGACCACGGGCCGGCGCCGCCGCCCGGGCGGCCCGAACGCCGCCGCCACCTCGGCCACGAACGCCGCGTCCTCGCGGATCGACCGCAGCCGGTTGCCCACCGACAGGTTGCGCCGCCGCAGGTCCTGCAGGATGCTGTTGAAGTTGTGGTTCTTCGTCTGCGGCGGCGCAAAGGCCGCCTCCTCCTCCTCCTCCTCCGCCGACGAGGTCTGCGGGGCTGCGGATGCGCCACCCATCGTCGCACCTTTGTGTAGGTACGCTAGGATACGTATATATATATATATGTATAGCAAGAAGCGAAACGCAGTTTTACTGGATCGACGGTGATCTTTTTGGTAAAGGGTTGCATTCCTATTGCGGCATCCATCTTCAAATTCAAAAATCCCGAACTTTAACAGGGGCTAGTCGTCAGCTGGTTGTCAACTGCTGCCAGCTCACGACTGTGGAAATTTTATGTCGATCTTGGGAGCTTTGGGTGAATGGGCAAGAAGAGTAGATGGAGTGGTTCAGGTCATCAAATATTCGATAGAAGAGCAAATCACAGAAGTAGATCTTAATTGTAGTATGTTAAGCATCGTAATTAGCCTGCAAACAAGTGTGCTCAGGAGCACAGAGCCGGGCGCCGTGTTTAGCTAACATATGGGGTATCATTGTGGCGGAATCTCCCTTCCTTCCTCGTCCAAGGTGCTCGCATATGCGGGCCAGGGCTCTCCTATGGTCAGCAGACCACCTCCGCTTTCGCGAGCACCGAGTAGTCGCCGTCCTTCTTCAGCAGACACGGCGTGATCATCATGTCGACCACGTGCTGCGAGCCCAGCTTGGCCTTGATCTCCATCGTCTCCTCCTGGAACGGGAAGCCCCTCGTCAGCTCACTGCCGGGCTTGTTGGACATCAAGGGTTCGTAGTGCGAGCGAGCGAAGATGCCGCTGAGCTCCGCTCCTATCATGACGATCTCGCCTATGCTCTTCTTCAGCTCCTCCATGTTCTTCCCCGTCGCGAAATGCTTGGTCGCGTCGTATATCTGCTTCATGACGGCGTCCAGTACCGTGGCGTCAACCTCGCAGGATTGGTGGAGCAGCCGCCCGGTCTCCATTCGCCAGACTTGGTACTCCGCATCCGACACCTTGGGCGTCATCATTCCGGACAGCGTCCTCAGCATGTTTCTGATGTCCTGGCCCCAGATCCTGCCGGGCTTCATGAAGAGCGCCGAGTGGACGTATCGCCAGATGAGCGCGCGCAGCAGGTAGCCGACCATCTGCGAGCCCATGTAGGACTCCCATTTGCTCGAGAGCTGGTCCAGCTCCTCGCGCGACTTCTGCGGTAACAGGCTCGTGTCGGTTGACTCGCTGAACCGCTTCATCGACGCGTTGCGGATCCTCTCCCGGAGCTTGGTGAAGAGGGACACCACGTGCGCCTCGGGGATATCCTGCGCGACTGCCTGCGCGGGCGCCGTGCGGTTTTGCAGCAGCCTGAGCTGGTGTTGCAGGGCCTCGCACTGCTTCGTCTTCGCGGCGAGCTCATTGGTCGTTTTGCGGAAGCGGTTCTCCACTTCGTCTTTTTCCGCCTGGGTAAGAGTCAATCCGTGACCACCGCGCAGCAGGCGGTTTTCCGCCTCGAGCTTCCGGATCCTGGCCTCGTAGTCCTCTTTCGCGGCCGCCCATTGGTCCTTGGCCTCCCTGTACTCGTGGTTGAGCTGTCGGTACTTTTTGTCGCGGTCGGCGAGGTGCCCCTGCACCTCTTTCAGTTGCGATCGCAGCGTATCCATCGTCGTGACGATCAAAAAGTTTGTTTACAGTAGCAGCTCGGCTGAGGTTGGTGAAATGGTGTGGGAAGGAAGGTTTTACGGCCAGAGCTCCCCAAATTTTTAAAGATTGAGTTTCCAGAAGCTGCCTCGCCTTATCGAGAGCCCATTGTTTGCCATAATTTCTTTATTGCAGCAAGCATTCTTTGTTGCTTGCGTCACGATCGCATAACCAAGCATTTCACCACCAACACACCCTGCGATTCAATATCCCCTCAATTCATAGAAGACTCTACCTTAGTTTTTATGAGTACGTAACGCAACGCCCTTTTCCCCGTGCAATAGCAAATCGAGTATCTACTGATCACCTCAACAGGTACCTGGCTAGGTACTTGGGTGCAGGAATGTTTATTCCAGTTTCCAGTAATTGATCGTGTATGGTGGCATCAAGGCATCATTCCGCATCAGAAGTGCCCGCCCTGGCCTGCCTTCTAATGCCGTCCCTTCTGTTGCTTTAGCAGACAGCTGCTTTAGCAAGAACCGTGTACTCGTTGTAGTTCTCACCAGCCGAATTTCCTCATCTGTAACACTAACTGTTAGTTAATCATTCAGAAAAGACACGAGTGGAGGTCTTACTTGAACAAGGCAGGAGTGACTAGGAGATCGATTTCAGGCCTTCCAGTCACCTTACCACCTATGGTCTCCATCCATACATCTGAGAATATCACATTGCTCCCTTCGTGCAGTCCACATGCCCTGTACTTCGCCTTTGCCTGGGCAAAGGCTGCAGCCAACTGCGAGGCTTTGGTGATGATCTTAGTTAGAATGGATTCAAGGCTGGGTTCCGCACGAACAAAATCAAACTGGTGGACTCGCGTATTCAAGACTCGAGTGAGAATACCAATCCCGTTCTTGTCGATCTCAGAATTCTCGTGAAGAACCATGCAGACGTGCGCCCGTAGTGCATGATACTTCTTCTCCTGCGAGTTTGTCAAGCCCATCTTCTAGCTGTCAGCCCGTGTCCCATACAAACTATGAACGAGTGACATACTCTTGTATGATTCGTATATGATATTACCGAGAGGGTTTCCCCAAACCTTACTAGGTGAAAGGAGAACATTCACGGCGAGGAACCGCCAGATGAATGCTTGGAAGAATGATGAAATGCACTGGCGTCGTACTACAACGGCAGGGTACACTGCTGACACCAGATTGAAATAATCGTGCTAAGGCGACTCCAAGAGCAACTTGATAGGACGGTTGAAGCGCTGCTGTGCCAGGTTGCGAATTAGGAATTTCAGCTCCTTCCATTGAGAGACGATGGCACCATCATCTACCACGGTGAAGGTTCGGTCGGTTGATCTGAGCTGCTCAATCTCGCCAAGTGCTTCATTGAGTGAAGTTCTCATGGCTTCGTGCTCCTTCTCTTTCTCCTCCGACGTTTTTCTGATCTGGAGATTGCGCTTCTTCAGTCTCTGGATTTCATCAGTCAATCTTCTGGCGCTCTCTTCCGTGCCGTTGCCACTGATCCCATCTGTGGTTCGCTTTCTAGTGCTCTTAAGTTCGGCAATTTCCTGTGTGATAGCGCGAACGAGGTTCGTTGTTTCTTGCTGGGAGGTCTTCAGCTCTTGGACATGGTCAAGTAGAACGTTTGTGAATTGCTGCTGGGAGGCCTTCGACTCTCGGACATGGTCAAGTAGGATGTTCATCACAGCCTGCTGGGAGTTCTTTAGCCCTTGGATGTGACCAACTTGAGTGGAGAAGAGTTCCTCTGCGCGTTGAGCCGTATTAGTCAGGGTTTTCTGAAATTCCTGCATCTTCTCGTCGAGTATATCCTCTAGGAAAGCCTTAACAACGAGATTCTTCCGGAGATCGGTAACCTTGACATGTGTCCGGCCACCGGAAAATCCAGTGTGGGTGGAATCTGTAGTGCTCTCCATCTTGTGATTATCTATCATGACGCTTGTGTGGTCAGCTTCTGCGGAAGATCGAATTTCGTGGGTCATGTCAGGGTCTGCAAGGTGGAATGCATGCTGAGTGGAATCTTCCCACGGCTTCCAAGACCGGGTATTGAAGTACTGCATGGTGGGTAATGGCAGTGTTGGCTTGCTTACGGTGGTAGAAGAGGTTCTACGTTTGTAGAAGAGAATTAAATGGAGATGATGGAGTTTCTGTTGCTGGCTGGTTCACATTGACGGTCTTAGTATGATATTGCAGGTGAAAAGAACATGTGACGTGAGCTTTCTGGATGTAAAAAGTCTATAGTGGTTTAGAGTGAAACTGTATTTGGGTGATCACTGCAGTCAGCGCTTCTCAACTTTCCCTTCGAACATCTGGTCTATAAAGAAGGAGCCTCGATCTCATTCCTTTTCTTCACCTAGACCCTTTCTGCGGTTGTTGCTTTGCCTACCACCTTCTCCCTCCATACTACGTAAGTGCTCGTTTCCCTATTGCATCTCCCAATACTCTTATCATTCATCCTCACGACATCTTTTGGAGCTCTTTTCCCAGAATTTACCTCTTCCACATCACCCTGCTCCCCCGGAAGCGGCCTATCACAGTCTTAATGTTCTTGATGGTTTTCGCACCACCTTCACCTCTCGTTATCCTCAGCTCCCAACTTACAGCTTCTAACTTACCGACATACCTCTCAAGCGTTATCTCTGCTTTCCATAAGCGTCTACATCTGATATACTAACTGCATTCAGCCCTTCAATTTGGCAAGTTCTAGGCCGTTACGATGTCATCATCTCGGAAGTCGGTGGTCGGAATTGACTTCGGAACCACGTAAGCAACTTCCTTAAATATAATTCTACGGGTATCTCCTACGGTTTAAAATGTTTACTTATATCTTCACCAGGTTCTCTGGCGTATCTTGGCTATTCCACAATGGCATGAAGACGCCTGCCAACCCCGAAGTCATCACGCGGTGGCTGTCAACCCATGCCCGGAATAGTGACCGGGTCAAAGTACCCACGAAGTTATACTACGACAAACATACTAAGGATGTTTCATGGGGATACAACATTCCCGAGGGCGACCCGATTCAATGGTTCAAACTCCTCCTGCTGAATGATGAGGACCTACCGGCGCATCTACAAGGGTCTGCCCACATCCGAAGGGCGGGAGCGATGTTGGAGAAACTCGGAAAAGACGCAACTCAGATCACCGGAGATTACCTCAAGCAACTTTGGTAACACACTATGAAAGCCATAGAGAAAGCCAAAGGGCCGAGTCTCATCGGAGCAACATCGATTCATGTCGTCCTCAGCGTTCCTGCCATCTATCAAGGTTATGGGCGAGAGCGGATGCGACGCGCGGCAGAGCTGGCTGGAATACTCGACAAAAGGCCCGTGTGTGAAGACACAACTCTGTCCTTCGTGACTGAGCCTGAAAGTGCAGTCATGGCTACTCTGCCGGAGCTGGACTATCGCGGAGACCTGAAATCCAACGATACTTTCGTGCATTGTGATTGTGGCGGAGGCACCGTCGACATCATTAGTTACATGGTGGTGCAATCAAGCCCCCTCGTCATACGCGAATGCGTGGAGGGTGATGGTAGGCCATTTGTCCCGAATCTCCATGGCTTACAGGATCCAGCTTACCATCTTTAGGCGCTCTCTGTGGAGCTACATTCCTAGACCAAGATTTCCAACTGTTCGTAAAGAAGAAAATTCCAGGTGGATACAAGGCGTGGGAGAATACAGAACCGGCAGCCATATCGAAGTTCTTGAACAGCGAATGGGAACACGGTATCAAATGCGATTTCGACGGCTCAGACCGGACCTGGATTCTGGACCTCCCAAAGCGAGGCAAAAGAGGCCAACTGGAAGTCACATCGTAGGTCACACAAGTTTCCCCACCCCAGTTCAACCTGTCATGGAGACGATGTTAGTAATTAGTAGTTCGGAGATTCACGGAGTCTTTAGCAACGTCACCACCCGCATCAATGGCCTGGTTGGTAACCAAGTCCAAGCCATCAAGAAGAAGACTTCTAAGAACCCAAAGGTAGGCCCGGTACCCATGTGCATTTGACTGGCAGTTGGCAAAGGTTCCGCACGAAAATCAGAACCCCACTAATATAATAGTAGTTTGTCATTCTGGCCGGTGGATTCGGTCGTTGCCCATTCATCTACGCTTCCCTTAGAGATATTTACCAGGGCGTGACAGAAGTCCTACAGTCTGATGGTGAACGCCCGTGAGTAGTGATGAGGCTCGAACTGATGTAAGGATTGCCCCTGACGAGATTTAGGTGGTCTGCCATTTGCCGAGGAGCAGCGATGTATGGTGCTCTGGGACATGGACTGACGGATGGGGGCGTCCGAGTCCAATCAAGGGTATCCAGACTGAGTTATGGATGGACATTTGATGAGCATTTCCAGCTGGGGAAGCATCTCCGCCAAGACAAAACGTGGTCTGAACTGCACGGCTGTTACATAGCCAGTGACCAGATGAAATGGGCGATCAAACGAGTAAGTTATGGCATAATCATTCTACCTTGTTTCCACGCATATCTTACCAACATATGATCAGGGCGACGACGTCGAGACCAGCCATGCCAAGACCTTCCCCTATTGCAGGAAATATTCTTTGCGGGAGACCGGCAAACGAGTTTGCTACGAGGAAATTTACACGAGTACCAAGTCCGACCCCGCATCACGACTTGGTTCGGGCTACGAGATCCCACTCCTCACTTCAGTTAAATGGGAGTTGCCGGCTCGTGCGGAAGAGCTGCCCGTCGTCCGAAGTAACCATAGGAGCTATCGTCGATTCGACTTCGAGATCCAGATGGAGGTTTCCGGCGCGTCTCTCGATTTGAGAATTGTCGCTGATGGAAAGGTCCTGGGAGCCAAAAGTCCCCAAGTCAAAAAAACAGCCTGAATCTCTGCGTTACAACACTTAGGCGGACACTGGAGCCTGCTATCGATCCATCATGTCTGATCCCGATCTATGGGCGCCATCGACCATCGACCCTCGGTTTACCGACCACGGCATTGAGGATGAAGTATTCAGGTCGTTGTTGCTTTTGCTGATGGGCGTTATCTCATTTCTCTTTTCAGATCAGACCGATAATTCGTCTCTGATACTAGTTCCATCATAGATAGGCATCCTTGATGCAGAAAATGCGATGACCTTCCTAAGCTATAATGCCCGCCTCCTGTTTCGTAAAGCCAGGAAGTTGTGACACGTAAGCTAAGTGGTGGAATTAACCAACACTACTTGGACGCCATGGGTAGTAAAATGGGTACCCACGGGTACCCATTTTCAAACCCTAAACCCACATGTTTTCTTCCTCACAATAGGATGTTGAAAACAAGGGGAATGTTAACCCTTTGGTGCACACATGGCATTCTATCTGACAACATCATCAAGGGGATTAATTATAGGTTAGACGCTCTACTAACCGCCAGGCAGTAGCCATGGTTGTCAAAGGCCTGAGAGATATTGCCACGGATGCAAGACGAGAGGGTAAAGTGATTAGGCCGACGGCATTTGAATGCCGCGTATTTAAATATAGCTACATAATTACATCCTCATTTATTAGCACTTTGTGGACCACCAGTCTTCCGAAAGGATCGCATTCTTCAGGCACCGAGGGTATTAAATTGGTGCAGGGTGCAGGGGACCAACACAAATTCTTCAGGATTTAGGTGCAGTTTAGTTAAATCTAACGTTTTCAGGCATTGCTGTCTCCGTTACGAGTCTTCAACGTACCGCCTGGCCGGAGAAACTGAGACCACCTACTCATACTTTGGCGCCAGCTCGTGGATTGCTGGAGAAATGGCTGGAACCTAGAAGCGGGGCTAGGCATGTCATGATGGCCACTCTGGCTGGCGTGTTTATTGCAATCGTTCTGGGGTTTCTGGGTCTCGGAGTCCAGATTTTCCAGGCTTGGTTGACATATGAGCAGCTAAGACTGTCCGCCGGCGCCAGCTGAGCTTCCAGGCAGCTTGACAATAAGCCGAGACACGTCTCCCGGTCTAGTCGATTATCGTCATACTTCTAGGATCAGCCATAACGCACAAATAACCCAACCCTATCCTGCCACTAAGCTTTATGCCCAATGGTCTCGCTATAGCGATAGATTCCATGAGATTTGTGTTCGAGGCTTCCACGGGATTCACCCAACCCTGCCGTTTTAATGGTGTTGCCCTGGGTGATCAGGGTGACCTTCGGAGTGGTGGGTCAAAACTGGGTACAGAATTACATAAATTTATATAAATAAGTTTCTCATAACTGGGTAGGAATAGACATATCGGTGTCGTTACAGCCGACATGAGAATCCTGCTTGATGACAGACTCCCTGCATTTAAACCTGAAGAATGGCAAAACGAACTTAAACTACGCGGGCCTGGGCAACTGAAATAGGAATTGTTTCCTGATTATATTTTATCCCTATAGGCCGGTGTGGGGGTTCATCCGCCCAGTCCAACTCAGCCGTGCTAAATCGGTAAGACCGTTGGAAGAGGGAAAAGGGGTAAGTACCCAGACATACACTAAGTACATACTACACCAACATAATCGCGCAGAAATTATGCACTGCCAGCAATATGGCGGAACAATCAACATTTAATTATGCATTTAAACGTTAAATGGCAACACGTAGTGTTGGCCGAGACATGCGGCATAGCACAAAGGGATCGCGCCGCCCAGGTGGAAATCCTGGTCATGAGCCCGTCCCGACCCCGCCGGCGATTCCTCGTTTTTACTCTATTTCCTTTGCCTGTGCTTTCTCCCCCGATACGGAGCCTGCCTCGAGGAGGTCGAGCGGGATTCTCCTGCCTCGCATTTGGTCCCAGCACGTCTTCAGTACCGGCCTGGCGAATAGGGCATCCATTTCCTCTAGGGTGATTCCTAGCGTGGAATCGTTAGCAAAAGATGCGCATAGCCAGGCGAGGAAAAAAAATCGAACGCCTTACCCTTGGTTTCGGGCACGAAGAAGCACGCCCAGACACCCATGGCCATCAGGATGGACGCGAACACGAAGTACGTCCCGTAGCCGAGTCCGGTGATCATGTACGGGGTGGTGCGGGCGACGATGAAGCTCCCGAGCCACGTGATGGCGGTGGTGAAGGCAACGCAGAGCATGCGGATATCCAGGGGGAAGATCTCGCTGGCGTAGGTCCAGCTAGATAGAATTAAGGGCATGGTCAGCAGATGCACGGAACGCCCACGCCCCGTCTTCTCACAGTTTCGGGGAAGGGTCAACGATGAATGGATGGGATGTGGGGTTGGGGGAACCTACGTGATTCCCTGCCACGTCGCGCAGATGATGAAGGCGTTGGCGTAGATGGCGACCATGGCGAGGTAGCCCCAGCCAGTCTGCTGGACGGCGCCGCCGCCGGCGACAGCGACGGGGTCGGCGACGAGGACGTAGCCGCCGATGTACCACATGGGGATGCAGCCGAGGGCGGCGCCCCAGACGAGGCCCTTGCGGCGGCCGACGCGCTCGACGACGACGAGCGTGAAGGTGATCATGCCGAGGGTCTTGAAGATGCCGTAGAGGCCCGTCGAGAAGAGCTTGGTCGACGTGCCCCCGATGCCGAGGCTCTCGAAGATGCGCGGCGCGTAGTACGTGATGATGTTGACGCCCGTGAAGCTCTGCAGGAACATGAGCGCCACGCCGATGGCCACGCGGTTGCGCGTGCCCTTCTCGAACAGCTTCCTGAACTGCTGCTTCTTGCTCATCTTGTTGGTCGAGCGCAGCTGCACCTGCTCGCGGATCTCGCCCATCTCGTGCTGCATGTAAGGGTGCTGCAAAGCGGGGTCAGCGTCTCTTCGTCTATATCGGTGCGCCCTTCAGCTGATATGCGAGACGGGCCAGGGTGTGCGTCCCGTGGCCACTACATGAGGTTTTTTGAGAGGGGTGACGCCACAGGAGGTGCGGGTGGAATGCCACTTACATCTGCGGGTAGGTTGCGTATCCTGCACAGAAGCCTCTCGGCCCCCTCGAAGTCGTCGTTCTTGGCGAGCCAGCGGGGGGACTCAGGACAGAAGAACAGCATGCCGAAGAAGAGCAGGACACCGGGGATAAGCTGGATGCCCAGGGGGACGATCCACTGGGCCCGCCTCTCGACCGGGATGGTCTGGTCGGTCGCGTAGTTGATCCAGAAGCCGAGCATGCCGCCGCCCTGGCTAGCGATCTCGAAGATGCCGACAAGGCGGCCGCGGATCGACGGCGGAGCCGTCTCCGAGATGTACACGGGGACCGTGAGCGAGGTGCAGCCGATGCCCAGCCCGGCCACGGCCCGCCCCGCGACGATCATCGACATATTTCCCATGGCAGCCGTCATACTTCATCAAAGCTTAGTACATTGCTTAATTTTCGGAGGGGGAAACACAGCTACTCACAGCGTCCCTCCGACCAGAAAGGTGGCGGCGCCGACCATAATCGCCATGCGGCGACCCCATTTCTCCGCGATGGGGAAGGTCAGCAGCGCGCCAAACATGCAGCCGATCTGGAAAGTCGACACGATGTTGGCCTGGGTGGTATCACGTTCAGTCGGGGAAAGCTGGTCCACCCCGAAATCGCGGACGAACGAGTCCACTAACGCATCCAGGATCAGCCATGATTCCCAGACCTCAACTTCGGGGGCGAGAGATGGCCCAGAGAGACTTTAACACAGAGAATACATTGCGCGAGGAGCTGTTGATACGTGGCGAGCTTGGGCAAGTACAGGATGCGACTGGAAAATTTTGCTTACATGCCATCGTCCCACCAATGACGGCGGTGTCGTAACCCACTATAAGACACAGCGTAAGTATGGCAGTCTATAGTTCTAGGGCTCTAACCAGGAGACCCAGCCTAGGACCAATGGGGACATACTGGCAAGGGCCGACATGGACGCGACGAGCGCGATCAGATGAATGTAGCCATTTCGGACTTCTGCGGGGTCATTCGTCCCTTGGGCGTGCGTCTGATACCATTTTTTACCCATATCCTTAGGGAAATGCGCTATTTGCAACGAGAGAGGCACAGGTCACGAGGCGGCGGTTGCTATGTTGACTGAGCGGTCTGAGATATACTCGATCGAGACGATCACGGTGAGTAATCTGTTACGTTGAGGGGGCACCCTCGGCGGGGGCAGGAGGACCGTGTCCGTGATTTATACTCGTCGGCCAGGCCTTCGGCCCTTTTTACTCCCCCGGTGTACCCTACTCCGCAGGCAGGGGACTCGTGCTTCCGCTAGGACGATTCGCCCTGGTTGGATATTCTCCGCGTTCTAAACCCTGGAAACTGGGGGTTTTGACGTGCTGTTGGCGGTGCAGCTCAGCGTGCGGATTGAGCGGGGGGCTTTGAAGCCACTGGCAGTTCGTTACAGCATGTCGTAGAAATCCCGGGTCGATCAGCCTATAGAAATCAAGGAAAATGTGAACCCCTTGCTTAGCCTCCTAACTAAGGGTTTATGGCGCCTTGAATTAGGAAGGTGGATGAAAGCTTGTGTGAGGAGAAGACGCCGCACCCGATCAGGTGGCGGATCTGGGGTAGTAGGCTTGGCTTATGGAGAGGCCTCGTGTTGCCAAGGGTACTACTACCCCATGCTACGTGAGAAGTAAAAATCCCGAAAGTCTTGGTGATCAGAAACCCCACGTCTGACACTGGCCGACTCTGTGTAGCCTCGGTTTTGATTCGCGAGCTAGGGAATAACCGGGATGAGAATCATGTTGGGTGTTGATCGTTCCGCCGACAGATCGGATGTTCAGAATGATATGAGAAGAGTGCTTAGTCCAGGGACTTTAAGCCGGACATTGGGCATTGGAAGTCGTCATGTTGAGTGTATCCATGCTCATATACCTAGATAAGACAATATCTAAATATGTAAGGCACACATGTCGTAAAAGAGGCTATTATAAACAACACCACTTAAAATATTAAGAGAAAAGTCTGATGATGCGGGATCTATCTGAGCGGGAAACCTACTATATAGGACGAAAAGCACGGCATCCGATATTTTTATATGAGCTACCGTAACAAGGATAAACAAGAGACCCCACGGTTCGAAAAACCCCCACCCCATCTCCGGCTCTCAGACAAACAGAATATAGGCACGGTCCCCAAACTCCAATTTTCGTCGTGATCTTGTGCATATCAGTCATATCATAGGGCTCCGCCCCGCGGCGGTGACGACGGCGTCACTCTTATCTCACTAGAAGAGACCCCACTTCCCGCGGTCGCGGTCGCGGTCGCGTCCCTTCTCCTTGCCGGCCATTCCGGGCCTGAGCCTCTCCCCCCGTTCGCGCTCCCTACCCTCGATCTGCCGGAGGCTCTCCATCTTCTCGAGGACGAGCTCGAGCAGCTCCTTGCGCCGTATGACCTCGAGGTGGCGTCTGATCTTGGGATCCTCTTTAGCGAAGCGCTCGATCTCCTCGTCCGTCAGGTGCCGGCCGAGGCGCAGGTCGAGCTCGCGCGGGAAGTTGTAGTAGAACTCCGACAGGAGCTCCACATTGAGGAACAGGACCGCCGTCGCCGCCAGCTTGCTCGCCACCGCGTCCAGGAACACCTCCGGACAGTTATACTTGTTCTTCATAGTGGCGCACTGCTTCGACTTCACCGCATGCAGTCGCATCTTGATGATTTCAGCGCGGTCGCGGAGGAAGATGGCCTCCCGGCCTATTTTTTGTTAGTCGATGCTTAGGGATATGCAGGAGATGGTAGATGTCTTACCCCTGGCGAGAAGCGCGGCGCTGAAGCCTCCCGCACCGCTGCGGGTCTCTCCTTCGACGACAACATCACCCTTCCTGGCCTTGTCAACGAAGGTCATGACCTCTCTCAGCTTTCTCCTCCCTCCTACTGCCGCCTCAAGGCTGGTCATAGCTCCTTCACAGGCAGCCAGTTCTTTCTTCAGAACGCCCTGGACGTGATCTCGGCCCACTGACCACTCGCGTTCCTCCATGTCAATGTCGAACTTGTACGGTTTGATGCAGTTCTCTACCTGGTCACTAGTGCTGTAGAATCTGTCGTTCAGAATACTAGATGCTGCCTCGGTGATTGCTTGCCGCGCGAAAGGGTGGTTGACGAAGGTTGAGTGGCTAATGAGCTGGTCGATGTGAGACTGGATAGAGTTCGCTACCACAGTAGTAGCAAGCCGCCCCACGCCTAGTTTAGTGAGCGCCGAGGTAGAGGCGTCGAGTTGTCGACGCCAGTAGGGAGTGTTAGGGTCGGCTTTAGGGAGATCGGCTAAGTTGTCAAGTTCGAGGGGTGGAACAGATAGGTCCTCGATAGGTTTATTCCAGTATCGTGCTGCTAATAGGTCAAGAACACGCTGGTCAAGCTCGTTCTTCAGAAGTTCGTGCATTTGTGGACGGCCGAACTCTTCGGCGAACCGCTTGAAAGAGTGCTTGAAGGCATCCAAGCTCTCTGCTAGATAGGACTCGGCGGACAGGGGTCTGTCGTTGTACTGGACTTTAAACTCGTAGGTAGCCTCCTCTAACTCCTGTCGTATCGCATCGCTCGTGCTCTGCAGGCTAGCCGACATGGTCTGCTCTAGCACGTGCATGAGCTTCTTCTTCAATGTTGAAGTGCCGACTTGGATCTCGGTTCCCGTGCCGAATTCTAGGGGATGAGCTGAGAAGTACGCATGCTCGTTCTTGCTGATGGCAGATGCGAGATTCGAGTTGCCCTTCTTAAAGAGGCTGGTCGTCGCTGGTGCGCGGGTGACGACACCAACGTACCCCAATCGTAAGGGGTATTGCCTATCAGCAAGAATAGACAAACCCCGACCAGGGTCGACGAGATCCATCTTAGTCACAACGCCTATCGTCCGTTCGCCCCTTGGGTCGACCCGCCTGCTAGCTCGCAGGGCCGCCGAGTTTGCCAAGTCGACATCTGCGGCTGAGATAGCGAGGATGATATTGGGTGGTTGGATGTACTTGTCGCATAGCTCTGATATTTTCTGCTTAAGCTCTAAGGGTTGATGCTGTCCTACGACCTGGATATATCCCGGAAGGTCGATGAGAGACAGGTCCGGGACGGTTGGTGAGGATATCGAAAGTCGGATCGGATCGTCTGAAACGCATTCCCGGTCGGAGACGGCTTGGTTCAGCTCGGTCAAAGTACGCTGGATGGAGGAGAAGTCATATATCTTGCCCAGGCCGAGGTCAGTAAACTCGCCATACTCGGCCTTGGAATCGGGAGTGTTGATGAGTGTCAGTTCAATAGGTCTCCGGGTAACCATGTTGGTCCCCTTAGGTAAAAACTCATGTCCCACGATGGCCTCCAATACAGAGCTCTTTCCGGATGATTGCGATCCAATAACGACGATTGACGGGAGGGCGAGGGCGCTCGACTGTCCAACTCTAGCAAGGATGTTCCGAATCTCGATCATCTTCTTGGTAAGCACCATCATCTGGTCGTCCCTCGCGATCTCATCGGGACCCCGAGGGTCATCCTCGGACAACTGTTCGTAGCCGTACGCCGCAGCAGAAGCGCCAGCAACGGCAGCACCCGCTCTGCTCTGCTTTGGTGGTTCTTCATCCCCTCCTGGGCCGCCCCCCTGCTTGCCTGTGCCTATCTCCTCTTGTATTCGAAGGATCTTCTGCATCCACACTGGTACCTCGACCTTCTCTTTTGTATTCTCCCATCCTCGCATGGTCTGGCTTGCTATATCTTTCGCCCCATCGAATATGCTCGTCGCCGTAGCCGTAACCGTACCCCCCGCGGTGGTGACCATGTCCCAAGCCATGTTACCCGCCTCTGTGTTGCAGTTAGCAAGTCACCCACTTCCAGTAGGCTTTGTTCACAATAGTGACATACGTGTAGCTTGATATTGTATCCAGGCCAACCCGCCTATCATCACACCGCCGGCCATGGCTGGTATCCTTAGGAACTTGACAGCCAGTTTCGGTAGAAACCGCGCAAAGGACGCGTTACGGACGATGACAGCATTGTGAAAGGAGTTCCCCGGAAGCCACATCCGTCGTCGTGTAGCGCGAATAGCGGCGTCGGCACGAAGGAGGCCGCCGGAAGGCAGTTGATGGTATTGACGTGCCGCTCGAACGACGGCCGGGCGAGTTGCGGGGAGGCGCCCGGCCGCTGCTATAAGCCGTCCGCTCATGCCGGTAGTAGGAGGCGGGGGCAGTAGGAAAGATGTTGGGGGGAGAACATGAAACAGAGATAGCTGCTATAGCTCTTGCTTGATACTTAAGAGTCTAGTCTCAGTCGAACAGGTTGCTGCCAGGAAGCACGGGGCGTCAGCTGTGGGATGCAGTGGCGTGAAGCTCGAGATCGGGCTCGATAATGCCCACCCCACATTTCAAATTAACCCCCCCCCCCCCAAAAGCCCCGTTATGCGGCTACTTACATAACTTGCATTTAAATTCTGCCAAGTGGCGCAGCATCTGTGGCTGAACCTTTATATGAATATCTCTATATTCGTTTGCAGGGTATTAATGCGATCGTACTCACTTCACCGGCTTACATCTCAGTCCACCCTCCTGCTGTTCTCTCCTCTCTCAAGGAGAGAATCCCCCTCTCCGCGTTTCTCCTCACCGTCGTCTCTATACAGGATATAATGCTGAGTCATGAAACCGAGATCGTATAACATGCTCACGTTCCCAAGCGCGAACTTCACCGGGTTCCCCGTGATCCCCGACCAGTCGCGCTGCAGATAAGCGTCTATCGCCTGTTGCGCAATACTCAAGCTGCCTCCGGTGAAGTCCAGCAGCATGCCCCCGATCGCCCAGCCCTTCGTAGACTGGGTACGGAAGTTGTGAAGCAACTGCGGTGCATACTTGACGACCGTGACGACGAGCTTCACATATGAGACCGTATACATCACATCCAGCCACGCCCAGGATGTCTTTGGATCGGCGTCAGGGGGTGTCGAGACCACGATGAAGGTGACAGCGGCGACCGCGACGAAGGAGCCGAAGAAGACGCCGAGGATGATGCGCGATGGCCGCCTTCCGGCTGCATCATCCAGGCCCCATAGCGAAGGCTTGAAGTATTGCGTCAGCAGGATGCCGCTGGTGAGCGTCGCATGCCCGGCGAAGACGATATCGTTGAAGGCGACGGTCGGGGTGAGGCCCTTGTGTCGCAGCGCGTACTGGTGACGGATGAGGGGCGAGTAGTAGAATGCGCAATTCGAAATGAAGTATGCGAGGAAACCTATGGCGCGTCAGTGTAAGAGGGCACCGGACAGCCAGTAGCCGAACATCCTAAACAGAACTAGCTTCGATCCACGGCCCCGGCTTGCGACTTACCGAAGGTGTTTATGAAGGGGAAATCGACGACCGAACCTCCGGTCGTTTTGCGCCGGATGTTCATTATTGGCTGCGGATAAAACGACAGTGACCAACATGTCGTATAAATCCACCCGAAGATGTACGACAGGAATACGAGAAACTCCATAGTGGTGATTCAGCTTAAGTAAGTCGGTTTAAGCCTCGCCCCAATTCCAGCCGTCGAAATACGCGCCTCTCGTTGAGATTACATGAGATGACGAGAGCCTCAAGGGAGTCACGCGCGCTGCGAACCAAGGGCATGGGACTTCTCAGTATGCTTTACGCGATATCCTCGTCATATACTAGTCAGATATCGCAATTGTGGCTGAGCAGGGTCCTTATCAGCATTACCCCGCTACCTAGTTAGGCAATGAGGGTCCTTGTGGCTTTTCAAATTCACCAGACGACATAAAGTATCGATATCAAGCCATCGGCTTCACATGCACAGTTCCATCAAAGACAAGGGTGTCTTTAAACCGGGGGCCAGCTCGGAGGCGGGTTCTAGCTCGGAGGGAGTAGAGAAAAGCTCCGGGGGAGCTCAGCCACGTCTTTATTAAAATTAGACGGCCCAAGCGTCGGAAAAATTTTAATGTTTAGTAGGAGCATTTGCTGAACAAATATTACATGGTTGATAATAAAGAATTTTTTTAAAAAAGAGATTTATTAAATATATATTACGTAATTATTATATAATTAATAATAAAAATTTAAATATATTTATTAAATATATATTACGCTATTATTATATAATTAATAATAAAATTTTTTAATCCGTATTTGTTAAGCAATTGCGACGTATCGAATTAATTTTTAAAAAATAAGCTTGGCGTTTTTTACTCCCTCCGAGCTTGCTATTGCGCCACGTTCAATCTACTCCTTCGAAACTTTTCTCTACTTGTTAGCTAGCCAGGTGTGCTATAGCACACCAAATACGGAAAGGTCACCTTCTGATCGGAACATATATTGTCAGATATAAGGGACATCAGTTGTATGTGTATTGATGACTAGTTGCAAGTGCTCTAAAACGCGCACTGCACTTTAAGGTGATCTAGTCCCGGAACATATATGTTCCGATCAAAGGGAATCTTCCGTATATGGGGTGCTAAAGCACCCTCTGCTAACTGATACACTCCTTTAATACCTTAAAGCATTTACGGTGTTAACTATTACAACTCCTAGAGCCATAGCTATTTATTTTATTTTTCCTCCGGCGATTAAATTTTTCTAATTAGTTAATTTTTTTTGAAATCTTTTATAAGACGTTTTTTCGTTAATCGAAAACTTCCGTAATATCTATTAATTTTAATTATTTTTTAAATTGTTTAAAGGGTTTACGTAATAAGATTTTTATTAAACCGTTAATTAATATATTATCCGTAAACATATAATTTATTTTAATTAAATCTTTTTTTGCAACTTATTATAATTAATAATTATATGTATTTATATGCTGTAATTTCGTTATTAATAAGGTAATATTAACGTTAATAAGCCGGATAATTTATTAATTATTATATTATATATTTAAGGATTTTATATTTAATGTAATTTTTAATTTTTAAATTAATTAAAAATTAAATAAAGTTTTTTTATAATTTATATAAAAAATAATAATTCCGTTTTTATTATAAAAATAATTATTATCTTTTATTTATTTGCTTATTATTTTATTATTTTTCCGAATAACTTAATAACGTTAATTTAAATTTTTTTTAATTAATTGTATTATTTATAAAAAAAATATATTATTTTAAATATTTAATAAATTTTTATCTCCGAATTATAACGTTAACGTTTTAATTCCGAATAAATATATTATAATTCGGTTAATAACTTTATAACATATGTTATTAAGATTTAAGTTAAATCGGATAAGATGGAATCTCGCAAAGAATATATCGGGTTACGGATTAATTATTACGAAAAAAATAAAACCGATTTTTTTTCCGATATTTATTAATAAAACCTAAATAAATTAAATTAAGATTCAGTAATAATTTAATACTAATTATAAGTATTTTTAAAAAATTATTTAATTTTTTTAAATATTAAATTAATTAATGTATTTATAAAATCGGATTAAAATAACCAAATTTCTTTTATTAAATTTGTTTTTAATTATTTTAATACTCAAAAAATTATTATAAGTTTTTATTTTTATTAAGATATACCGTTTTTATATTTATTAAATTAATTAATTAACGAAATTTTGATTTCTTTATAATATATTATAAAAATATCGTTTATAAAAAATAAATAAATATTCGCTAATAAATAAAATAATAAGATTCGTAAAGAACGAGGCTAAATTCTATTTTTTTTTAAATATTTTAATAAAAGCTTTTTACCATAATAAAAATAATTTCCTTAATTTATATAATATTTTCTTAATTAAGAAAATTTTTTTACGTTATAAATATTTTAAGAGTATTGTTATATATATTTCATAAAATAAATTAATATTTATAAAAACGTTTATAACGTTATATTATTTAAGTTTTAAATCGAAACGACCATTTAACGAAAATAATTGCATATATATTATTATAAACGGTTTTAAATTATTAATTATTTTGTATAATAAAACGGGCCTTATATTTTTAAAATTAATTATATTTGTTAAATTTATAAACGTATACTTATATATATTTTAAAACTTATTTCCTTTTAGTAAAAAATTAATTAACGGTTTTCCAGGATTATATCTTTTTATAGCTTTGTAAATAGACTTTTTTAGTTTTACGAAATATCTTTTTTAACCGATATATTTTTAGTTTTTTATGGCTTTGCGGCGGTGGCAGTAAATTACGCCTATATATCCGGTTTTATGACTTAAATATTTTTTTATATATTAAGGTATTATTATTTTTCCGATTAAGGTAATACATATTTCGGGTAATTAACTTTTTTAAATTTTCGTAATTTATTAGCCGGTTATCGTATATATTTACAAAAAGAATGAAACGTTTTATATTAAATGCGATTTCCTATACCCTGTATTCGTTTCGGATAATACTTTCTTAGTACGGAATATACGGGGAGCTTACGTTTATAACTCGTAAGGTGTATTTGTTTTTTATTATTACTTTGGGTTAAATAATATAAAGGAAATTTAAGGTTACTTTTATTTTTTCCGTTAACGTAATAATTATAATAATTATTAGGGCAAATATTAATAACGATAATAATTTAAGAGACGCAAATAATTCGAATAAAATAATTATATAAAGATAATTAATTCTTTATAAATAGATTTGTTTTTCTTTATTCCGTACGTATTTTATATTTATACTTTTTTGGGATTAGTTTTCTTATTTAACTAATAATTAAATTATTTTATTTAAATTTTTATTTTTTTTATATATAAATTAAAAAAATATTATTTTAATTAAATATATTTACTTATCGGAATAAGTTTTATAATTCTTTTTTTGTAATATGCAAAAAATTGTTTTTTAAGTTTTTAATATTAGTTAAAAAATAACTTTTTTATTAAATTATATATTTCGAATAATAATAACCTTATTAATTAATAAGTTTTAAATTTCGTAAATATTTATAAATCGGTAATTAACAAATTAATTAATTTACGTTTTGGGATTTAACTTTTGAAATTTTTATTTTTTTATGGCGGTAATTGTTATAATATAAGCTATATAGCCGTATGTTCGTAAATAAGCTTGTTAAAGTTTTCGATTAAGTATTATAATGCCGTTTTTATATACCAGGTAAATATAATAAACTTTATATATGTGACAGCTATGCGGTTTAACTAACTATTAAACCTTAAGTCGACGGGTTTATATTAGCAGAAGTATCGTGGGAATCTGAGTAATAAATATAGTAACGTATTACGAAACGTAATACCAAGGGTGCTTTAGGTAACGATGTTATATTGCAAGCTAAAATTATTTAAATTATGAAATTAATAAGCGTATATATTTTTATTCCTTTAGTTGGATTACCACCAGTATGTTGGTAATCCGGCTTATTGGCTTATTACCAATAAGTTAGTAATCCGGCTTACTGGCTTACTATTAATAAGTTGGTAATTTATTACGTAACTTAATTTACATAATTTTTTTGGCCTTTTCCGTTACGACCGTTCCTGGAGGCCGTGGTTTGTTAGGTCGTAATACGATTTCTTTTTTTCTAAAATCTTGCCCTTAAGATTTTTTTTTCTGGTAAGTCTTTTCGCCATACTTTCAACATATCTTCCGGTATGTCTAAACGTCGTTTTCGCAAATCCGAATAGCGACTTGCCTTGGCTAATTTAATTGAATTCGAAGGTTTTAACGTAATACCTTATTTTTTTTGTTTTATTTGGTAATTTAATTACTAAATGATAAATAGGGTTTTTCGTTGTAAAAAATATGTCCGTTAAGGTTGTTCGTATAACGGGATAAAAATCCTTATTTTTATAATTAATCGTTATATCGCAAAATTTAAAAGGTTAAAAAAAGAAAAACTAACGGCCGAAAAATCTTTGTTTAAAGCCTTTACGCGTTTTTTTCGCATATGTCGTTAACGCCAATACCATTAATTTTAAGGTGCGAAACTTGTTAATCGTGCCTTTTAATTCTTGGACGATTTTAACGATTTTGCGCAATTGGAATTAAAATCCGTAATCGAGATTTAAGCTTTAAAAAAGGTGGACGTTATTGATTGGAATATGGTAAATTAAGGATTTCCCTCTTTAGATTTTATGGATTGGGATGTTATTATTTCGAGTGGTTTCGCCGTTATTGGTAAAAGTTTTTTAATAAGCGTTAGACGCCAATAAGATTTTTAGCGGATTTCCAGATGTTTTCGGAGTTTGGGTACTTTTTCCATTTAATTAGTTATTAAGTAAATCCGTTTTGTTTTCGTATGTCGAAGATTTTTTCCATTTCGTATACCTGTTTGTTTTCCATTTCCATATCGTTTTATGCCGTATATATTTTAATTATATCTGTTATTAATTCGAATAAGAAAATATAAAAAATTAAATAAAATTTAACTTTTAGTAAAAATTCTAATTAGTAATTCTGAGATTTTTTTGGCGATTTTATATAAACCGATATATTTAAAATCGAACTTTTTGCTGGGTCGTTTTATTTAAATGTTTTTTATAACGAAGAAAATTATTTTCTTTTTTTCGAAAGCTAATTTTTTAATTTTTTTTGGTTATAGTATTTATTTATTTAATTTCGTACGAATTTTATTTCTGTTTTTATTTTTTGGTGTAATTATTATAGTTGTTTTAACGTAAGGGTTATTTTAATATTAATTGGACCGTTATCGCATATTTTTTTTATAAATCTTTGGAATAAAACCAAAATTTGCATTTGCAGGTATTATTTTAATGCTTTCGTAATAATTAATGTTATAGGTTAGCTATACGATTAGTAATTTCTTAACCTAATTGTTTTATTTGTAATTAATATAATATCGTAAGTAAATTTCTAAAATTTAATTTATTTAATTTATTTATTTATTAAAGGTTTAATTACGTTAAATAATTTGTGATTTAGGCCGATTTATATTATAGAGCCTTACCAAAATTTGAATATAAAAGTTAACTCTTTATTTAATACGATTTTTATTAATAATTTGTATATATTAAAAATGTGTTTAGAAAAAATATATATTAGTTATTCGATATTTATATCTTTATAATATGGTAAAAAATAGAAAAATTTCGTAAATCGGTTAACGATTACGAAAATGCTATCGTAATATATTCTTATAACTGGGTTTTTTAACATAAAAAATTTGATAATAAAATCGAATATAATTAAATATTATGGTTATTTTATAATTAATAATAGCTATAATTTTCCGTATAGCTTATGTCGTCGAGCCTTTGCTTTGGCGCAAGTATTATATTGCCGTATAATTTTCTGTACCGTTAATTTTATTCTAGGAAAGGAATATATACGTTAAAATCGTTTTAAGGTTTTATAGATTCCTAAATATCCGTATAATTAATATTTGTATATTTTTCGTACTAAATCTTGCTGGTATTCCTTTGGAACTTATATTTTATTTATTCTTTGGTTTTTTAAATGGTTGTTATTATATTGCTAAATTTTCTGGTGCATATTATAAGTTATTATCCGAATTGTCGTAATCTGTCGTAAATATAAATATCTTTTTATAATAATATTAAAAATTGTATAGCTAATTTTAATTAATTTTTTTTTCGAGATCCGGTTATCTGCTTAAAGTATTTACTTTATTATTTTTTAATCCTTTTTTATGATAATAACGAAATCGAAATTCGCCAATTTTTCCGTATATTTTAATTATCGTTCTGTAAATTTTCTGGTTGTAGTAAATCGGGTATAATTTTGATAATCCGTATAAACTTTAATTTGGTATAAGGTTCCCTTTAGGAAATGCCTAAATTCCCGAAACGCCATAATAATGGCCATAAATTCTTTATCTGGAATGCAGTAATTAAATTTGGTTTTTTTTAATTTGTACGAAAAAAATATAATAAGGTATAATTTACCTTAATTATTTTATTATTCGATTATTGCGCGTAACGTATAATCCGAAATATCGGTTTTTAATTTAACGAAGCGGTTTGGATCGTATATAATTAATATTAGTTCGTTAATAATCGCATCCTTAATATTTTGAAATACTTTTTCCGTATTTAACGTTTATTCGAATTCTTTTTTTTTCGTAAGATTCGTTAGGGGTATAATTATTTTGCTAAAATTTCGAATAAACTTTTTGTAATAATTGGCGAATTTAAAGAATACCTATACCTTTTTAATTGTTATTGGTGTCTGCTATTTTATAATTGCAGCGATTTTCTTGGGGTCTATTTTAATATGTCCTAGGATAATAATATGTTCCAGATATTTTATTTCCTGCTTATAAAATTGATTTTTTTCTATATTAATAAGTAATCTTACGTTTTATAAAACTTAAAGAACCTTATAAACGTATTTTACGTATACTGTTTTTATCTTTAAAAAATGAAAATATTATCGAAATAACAAACGATAAAAATATCAAGATATTTTTACAACATATAATTAACTATTTGCTAAAAGGTCGTTAATACGTTCGTAAATCTTATTAATATAATTAAATACTTAAATAATTTGTATTTCGTCCTAAAGGTTATTTTTTATTCGTATTTTTTCTTAATCCTAATAAGGTTATATTTATTTTTAAGATTAAATACTATAAACTATTTGATTTTATAAAATCGGTTTTTTATTTCCGTAATTAAAGGTAATAATATTCGATATTTAACAATAACGTCGTTTAATTATCGATAATTAACCATAAGTTATAATTTTTTATTTTTCTTAAGTACGAAAAATATTAGATATTTTATTAGTAATTTCAAAGGTTGAATTTATCCTTTTTATAGCCGATTTTCCAGGTACTTTTTAAAAATACGTAATTCATTTTTATTAAGCTTATAAATAAAGTAAAACTTTATCGAAAATCCTTTTTTAAGAATTATTTCGTAATTTTATTCGTTATGTTCTAAAAATTTTATATTAAGCTCCTTTTTAAAAAATTATTTATATCTATAATATTACGATAACATATTAATTAAATGTTTTGATTTTTAAGGCTATTATTCCTTTTGTTTTAAATCGTTATTTAATTACCTTAATTTCGCCTTAATAATAATAACGATATATCGTATTTTTCTTTAATATTCGTTTTTTTATATTTTATTTTTTTAGGTAATAAATTATTTATTATATCCTTATGCCTATATTTATCGTTATTATTAATCGAATATTAAAATTCTTTTTCTATTTATTAATAAGGTATAAAGCGAATTTTATTTAGTTAATTTTTTTATTAATTAAGATTCCATATTAGCGTATTTACGGTAATCTTTAAATCATATTATAATTCCCGAATAGAACGATATCGAAATTAATCGTTTGATATCGTTTTTTAATAACAATCTCGAAGTAATTAATTTCGCGTATAACTTTTCCGTTATTATAAACGAATTTTTAATTTTCGGTATTTATCGTTATATAAGGTTTTAATTTATATTTCCATAGTAATTTAAACTTATTAATTATATTTAATACAATATAATTCCTACCTAGAGTTCCGTAGTTTACTATTATAGTATATTAATACGTTCCGATTCGTATATTCAAAATAATAAGGTTATTAACGTTTTTATCGTTACGTTTAAAGTCTTTTTTAGGAGTTCCCTTTAATTCCTTTGGGTTTGGTTATTTTACGGCTTTTTTATAAGTAATTTTCTTTAATTCTTATTCGAATTAATTAAACCTTACTTATATTTCTTTATTTAATACGTTAAGCTGTTATATTTATTGTTGTTGTCGGCGTATTATCCCTTTAAATCGTATTAATTATTGCTAATTCTTTTGCAGGTTTTTTTCTTATCGAATAAATTGTTTTTTTATATTTACGATTATATCTTATTATGCGTCGTTTTGGCTGTTATTTCAAAGATCTCCTATAAATTAACGTATTTTTTCCTTAATAATTCTTTTCTGGAGATCCGCAGTAAATATTAACTGAAAATAAAGGTCCGTAATCGCTTTTTAGTAATGTTTTTTAATCGTACGCTGGATTTATTCATTCTTTTAAATAAATGCATTATTTATAATAATAAAAAGGGTTTTCTTATAAATATTATTTTTTCCGGGCCAATTTTTTGTTTCGGCCAATTGCTGGATATTCTCTGGGGTTATGGTTCGAAATTATTAATATTATTATTTATTATTTTTTTATTTCCGGTACTATTTAAAAAATTAAATCCTTTATAATATATACGGGTAATTCGTTCGTAAATATATTATTTCCATTTTTCGTAATTAGGATATTTTCGTCGTTAACAATATATGGCATGTATTTTGCCGTATCGATTAAAGATTTTAAGACAGATTTTTTCTGTCTAATTCTAATATTTATGTAATTATTTTTATAACGTTTTTATTATGCTTATTATATTTGTTAAGCTAGCTTTTTGGTTTTTCGTATTTTTCGTCAAATTTTTTATCGTAATAATCCTTATTTGATTTTTTGTTATATACCTAATACGTATTTGGCTTGGATTATGTTAATAATTTTGCTATTGTTTCTTTAATTATTCCTAGATTATTTTTTCGATATAAGGGTCCGGTTATTTTGCCGTAGTTTCTTAGGCTTTTTATATTTATAAGCTTTATATTCCATTTTGTCATAATTAAAGCATTTAATCTGGCTTTAATTTTGTTTATAAGTAACGCCGAATTCTATAAGTCCTGGTACCGTTTCGTAAAAAATAAAAAATGCGTTTCGTTTTTTCCCTTAATTAAACTTATTATATCCCGGGCGTAGGATATATTATCTTTTCTTTTTCTATTATTTTTCAAATTATCGATTATTAATCTTAATTATTTTTATAATATACCGGTCCAGGGTAAATAATGGTTCGATTCGAATAATCTTATTTTTTATATCATCTTTTAATTCCTTATAAAATATATCGATAAGGGCGTCAGCTTTATTATTTTCTCATCCGGCCTTAATTACGAAACTTTTGAAAATTACGGCGTACTTGAATGCAGGTTTGTTTTGTCGGAATTACAAAAGTTATTAAACCGCAAATCGTTTTTTATCCAGATTGCCGAAATTATTACGCATTTTATTTTCGAAATTGGTATAAAATGAAAAAATGTTATTAGTAAAATTTTCCTCATCCGATTTTTTTATTTTTAGAAAATCTTTTATAATATAGGTATATTTTTAATATTAAGACCATATCCGCTGAATTACTAAGGTCCAAAAAGCAAAAATAAATTTGTACTTAAATTAAAAAAGTTTAAGAATTACTTTTTCCATTATAAGGTTCCGGCTTTTTAGGTTTTATACGGGCGAAAAAGGGTTGGACAGGTGGCGTAGCCCTAAATTGTCGAACCTTTTTTTCCAGCTCCGGAATTCGAACCTAAAGTTATTAAATAAGGGTTTCCTAGGTGTTAATCGATATTTTGACAATATTAAATTGTAACGAACCTGTCATACACCACCTGGTAGTATGAGCAGTATCCGAAAAGGGTCTTGATTTGCAGGTAACAATAGGGCGAGGAATGACTTAATGTGTTCGTTAAGGAGATTTCACCGTACTCCTCTCTTAATCAGAGAACGGTGCGGTTGCCTCTGGCTAAGAGCTTAGATTGATAGCTAAAGAGCGGAACTAAGTAGGTGGCTATTTACATAGGAAACCTGAAGTCTTATACCTTCTTCCATTTTACTAGTGTGATACTGATCTTTTGGATCTGTTAGATCACCCAGATCACAGTGATCTGTGTGATCTAATAGATCAGTTAGATCACTCTAAGTCACGTGACTTAGAGTGTGGAGCTTTTCCCTTTTCTGCAGCCCTGGGGCCTCCAGAACGGGTCTACTCGGGGATCCGTAACATAAATATTATTTAGAATTTAACGGTATTATTAAATAAAAATTTGTAACGTATAACGGCTATACGGTTTAACTAATTATTAAACCTTAAGTCGACGGGTTTATATTAACAGAAGCATTATGGGAATTTAAGCAATAAATATAATAACGTATTATATTTCGTAGTACCAAAAATATCTTAGGTAATAATATTATATCATAAATTAAAGCTATTTAAATTATGGAATTAATAAACGTATATATCTTTGTTCCGTTAGCTAGATTACCACCAATAAGTTGGTAATCCGGCTTATTGGCTTACTACCAGTGAGTTGGTGATCCGGCTCACTGGCTTACCACCAGTGAATTGGTGATCCATTACGTAACCTGATCCACATAATTTTCTTGGCCTTCTCCGTTGCGACCGTTCCTGGAGGCCGTGGCTTGTTAGGTCGTAATAATATAGGCTTTGCTAAAAAAATACGTATTTAAGGGTACGGTTATATAGATATATTACCGTTTTGAAAATATACATAATTAAAAACGAAAGTAATTTAACAGTATTTTATATTATAATTGTTTTTTTAATTATATTTTTTAGGCGTTTTATATCCCCGTTTTAAGCCTGAATATATGGTTTTACGAATTTAAATTTAATATTAAAAAAAGCATTTAAAATATATTTCGAAGATAGTAATTTTTTATGATTTCATTATTATATTCGATTATCTTTAAAAAAACCTTATTTTGATTTTTTAAGATTTTTAAAAAGTATCGAAACATTATAATTAATATATTTTGCTTTCGGTTTTAAGGTAAATATCTTAGATAAAACCTAAGTATTTATCGGCAGTAAACATAATATATTTATATTTTTTAAGGTTTTTTTTAAAATTTGTAAAATCGATAGCAATTTTTTATTCTAATCGGGATATTTCTTTTTTAACTTGCGGTATATTAGCTTTTTAACTTTCGCTTTGCTACATGCTTAATATTTAATTATTATAGAACTTTTTAGGCAGATCTTTTTCGTATAGGACTATAATTAAACAATTATTTCGGGTTCTAAATATCCTAATTTTAAATATCATATAATGCCGTTATCGATTCGTAATAATTTTGCTATTTATAAATTAACGTTTCGTTTATAAATTAATAAAAATATATAAATAATTATTACGTTAATATTTTCGATAACGCATTAATCAAATTTATCTGTTAATATAATAATTACTTAATTATATTTATTTCGAATTAAACTATTAATTTTTTAGTTATTTTATTAATAGCCCTTTTTCCGGAACTACCGGAAAAACACCAAATTGCATGCGAAACTTTCGTAATATGTTACGTTATATAAACGTAATATTTTTATACCGCTAAGGTTTTAAAGAATTATATTAATTTTTTCGTACTCCTTAATCGGGACAAAGCTATTATTTGCGTATATCCTATTATTTTATGCGGTAAGTCTAAAATTTAGAAATTTATTAATTAAATTAAAAATATATATTATAAACCTTAAGTTCAAAATAGTTACATTTCTTAAGTGGTAAAATAAGGTAGTTATAAGGTTATATTAATTAATAATTTTAAAATATGCCAATATTTATCGTATTTTTTTAAAAAAAATTATTTTGTTTTTTATAAAATAAGTTTTTTTTATAGTTTTCGATAAACGGTCGATTTTTTCCTTTAAAAATTAATCGGCGGAAATTTACCCTTAAATATATATTATTACCTTATTATTAAAACGGAAACTTTCTGGAGCTTTTTTGCAAAATACATAATAGCAATTAGATAATATATGGTAATTAATTAAGTACGTTTTTTAACGGATACCTTATATATTTGATTTTTGACGTTTTCGCTTATTACTATTTTGGTCCGTATAGGAACTTTTACGGTTATTTCGTTTCGGCTTATGGCTTAAGGCTTTTCCTTGTGGTTAAAGGTTAATGTTTTTGGGATTTTCTTAATTAAAATCGTTTTAATTAAAAAAGTTTGCAAATATTCCGTAAAACGTTAAAAACGTTACCTTAATATTTCGTAATGTAAATATAAAATTGGCTATAACTTAATAATTCAGAAAGTTAACTGCCGTTTTTTGGAAATTAATTATACCGTTATTAATCTTAGCTTTTTTTATTATCTGGAAAATGGTAATCTATATCTTAATTATAAGGGTTAATATTATATATAAGTCGTTAACTTATATAATCGTTATTTTCGTTTTTAAAATATTATATCGTTATTTTAAAATTATAATTATTTGTTATTTTACAATTTATGCGTTTAATTTTTTGCTAGATTTCGAAATTTATTTTAATATTTCGCAGTATTTTCGTTAAGTACTAATTAGGAATTTATTATCGTATATTTTGCTGGATTCGCCTAAATTAGTATATTATTTTTATAAGTTTTTTCTTAGATAAAAGTTGCTTTTTTTAATTGTTAAAAATATCAACTTTAAAACCTATTTCATAAAGTTATTAATGTTTTTGCGAAAGGTATCGTACTTCCGATCTTTGTAGATATATGCCGTAAAATCCTGATTATAAGTTTGTTTACCTTTAATCGTTATTTTAAGCGTATTTACTAAGTAATTAGTATAATTAATTTTTTCGGTAGCTCCTCTGGAAGATGTAAATGTGGACGAGGAACCGCTTGGGGTATTAGTTCGTATCGTATAGCGGATTCGTTTTTTTTGGGTAAAAGGCTATATTGGGTTTTATAGGTTTAACAGGCCATTAAAAGTTCTGATTAAGATCGATATAATTCTAAATATCGAACGCGTATGTTTTAGATTGGCATTTGCCTTTAAAGCGATCTTAGTCCTTTGGTCCCTTATGGATAACGGAGAACGTTAACGGTACGGTCGCCATTATTATTATTGGCGTATTTCGATAATTATAACTGATATATAGCTTATATCGTCTTAACAACAGTTAATTAATTGATATATGCCTTAATTAAACAAATAAGACTTTTAATTGTCAGATATAAGGGATATTAGTTATATATGTATTAATAACTAGTTGCAAATGTTTTAAAACGCGTACTGCACTTTAAGGTGATCTAGTCCCGGAATATATATGTTCCGATCAAAGGGAATCTTCCGTATATGGGGTGCTAGAGCACCCCCTGCTAGCTGACATATATACTCCGTTGCTAAGCTACACAAAAGTGGCACGCGTTGCGAGAACGCACGCAATTAGCTGAATACAACAACGCAACTGATATCCCCTATATCTGACATTACTCCTTCCGAGCTAGGTAACCATTGTATGATACGAATTAATCGTACTTACGTATTAAAATGTTGACAGCAGTTTAATTATCGCATAACGATAAGATAATTTAAACAGCTATTAAATTAAAAAACCAAATCAAAATACAAGATTAATATAAAGTACCTATATATTTACGCGGCATTTAAACACTAATTACGTAATTCATTTATAAAATATATTTAAAAGTAATATAATTACTTAATTATTACAGGATACTGGTAATACAATCCAGTTTTTTTAACAATTTATAGAACGACTATAACGAGTTTTAAAATAACTTTAACAGATATACGTAATTAACCTTATAAATAAAAACAATTAGTTTTTATAAAAAAAAGTAAAAATATTTCAAAATATGAAAAAGATTCATCTATATATGTTTTGTTAAAATATAGTAGATTTTTAAAACATTCAAAAATCGGCTATTATATTTATAATTACAGTTATTATATAATATATAATACAAGTAAATATAGACACATTAAGCATTATATAAATTATATACAAATTGACGAAATAGCTGTAAAATATAAAATAAATAATATGGAAAGTTTATATTTATTATAAATAACAAATTAAAAAATAGAGTAATAAACCTATTGTATATTTATCTAGAAATGTAAAAAATATGTAAAAAGGGTTTTAATCTACACGTAATCCTAAGATAAGAAATAATTTAATACTTTATTCGACAAAAAATATTTGTAGATGTTTTCGTGGATTAGAAAACGGTGTTTTAAATTAAAAGCTTAAATTAATAATTAAAAAGCGAGATTAAAAAAGTATTTATTTATATAAAAATACGATTTATTTTATCTTTATTTTCTTTAAACAAAAATATTATATATTTATATGCTTTATATAATTTAGAAAACTATTAAAATTATATAAATTACTTTAAGCGATTAAAACTGTTACGATCTCACAGGCCTAGGTCTGCGGAAACGGTTGCAACGACAAGGATAAGTGTGAGAATACAGCCTCTATAAGGATGAGGCTGATAGCTGACCAGCCACCGATTAGCTACCGACTCACTTATTAGTATAAATCCACCATCTGGCAGCTAGTAAGAAACGCCAGATAAAAGTAACTTAATATATTTATTTCTTGAAATCTGCTTTACGACTAGTCGAAAATTATCTTACTTAGTTTATAGCTATTTATCATGTTATAATTTTTTTTATTATAGAACATAACGCGATAATTATTAAAAATAAAATTTATCGATTATAAAACGAACCTAGGTTACTAATTGAAAAAATTGCCGAACGGAACCTAACCGACAAAAGATCGATTACGGTACGGAAATAAACGAAAAAGCTTATAACAAAGCCTTAACGAGCAAAGGATTATAGTTTCCGAAACCCCGAATTATTTTATATATATAATAAGAATACGTCCCGATAACCGTTAATTAAAAGGTTAAAAAACGGGCATAATATAGTAATTATGTTCCGGAATTCAAAATAAAAAAAATTAAACTCTTTAATAATAACCAGATTTTAGAAATTATTTATTAATAACATTAATAATATTCGAAATTATTCCGATAATTGTGACGGCTAGGGGTTTAACCAACTATTAAACCATAGTTGTACGGGTTTATATTAGCAGAAATATCGTAGGAATCTGAGCAATAGATACAGTAATCGTATTACGTCTCGTAATTTCAAATATGCCTTAGGTTATAATGTTATATTGTAAGCTAAAGCTATCTGAACTATGGAAATAATAAGCGTATATATCCTTATTCTGGTTTACATATCCCGGTTTAGCTTAAGGGCGTTTAGTTAGTTAAGTCTCTTTAAGCTTCCTTAAGCCTTTCGCGGCTTGACTGGCTTAATTATCTTAAGCCAATAATAGCGTTTAAGCCTATTAAGCCGGTTACGTAACCTTTTGGCATAAATCGGGACTGGCTTTCCCTAAAGGCCCGACCGTCCGTAAAAGACTAAGATTATTAAGTTATAATACGATTTCCCCCCTTTCAGAATTTTTGTTTCTAAAAATTAAATTATTCGTTCGTCGGTTTTTGGTAAGTAACTTTTCTTTTTTTACATTTATTATATTAGATCGTATCGAAAAAACGCCGTTTTCGTAAACGTATTAACGTTTTAATTTTTTCAGAACTTATTAGTTGCGTTAATTTTATTATATTATTAAATTTTTTCTGTTCGCTTTATAAGTTTGAAAACAAAATTTACAAAGCTTATTATAATTCGGGAAAATATGTACGTTATATCAAGTAAGGAGATTTTTGTAATCTTTTTAGTTTTTTCGAATTTAAACATAATAAATATGTTATAAAGAAAAGCCGCTTAAAATTAAAAAAACGTATTAGTAAAAAGAACTGCTGAAAATTTAATAACGTTTAAATAAATCATTCGGCCGTTTAAGCCGTTTGCGAAAACAGAAAAAACTTTTTCGTAATTGTAATATCGAGATATTTCGTCGAGATATCTAAGATGCGGAAATTATAGAAAAATTTAAACGTTTCGAAAAAGAACAGGAATAATTGGAGGCCGCCGTTACGGCTATTACGTTAGCACGGGTTGCAGCCGACTGGCTCGATATCCCGGTTATTAACTGGTCGATTATAAATTGGGACGTACTCGTTATTATTAATAAAAGCTTAACAGGCGTTAGGCGCCAATAAGGTTTTTGGCAAATTTTCAGGTATTTTCGGAATCCAAGTAGTTTTTCCATTTAATTAGGTACTGAGTAAATCCGTTTTGTTTTCGTATATCGAAAGTTTTTTTTATTTTATATGCTTATTTGTTTTCTGTTTTTATATTATTTTATGCTGTATGTATTTTGATTATATTTATTATTAATTCGAATAAGAAAACCTAAAAAATTAAATAAAATTTGATTTTTGGTGAAAATTCTAATTATTAATTATTTTTTAAGATTTTCTTAATAATTTTATATGGATCGATATATTTGAAATCGAGTTTTTTGTTAGGTTAATTTATTTGAATATTCTTGATAACGAAAAAAACCATTTTCCCTTTTTCGAAAATTAATTATTTTAACTTTTTCTAATTAAAATATTTATTTATTTAATTTTATACGAATTTTAATTTTAATTTTATTTTTTAATATAATTATCGTAATTAGTTTAACGTAAAAATTATTTTAATATTAATTAAACTATTAGTATATATTTTTTTTACAAAGTTTCAAAATAAAACCAATATTTGCATTCGCAGATATTATTTTAATACTTTCGTAATAACTGGTATTATAAGTTAATTATATAATAAGTAATTTTTGAACCTAGTTATTTTGTTCGTAATTTACATAACATTATACGTAAGTTTTTAAAATTTAATTTATTCGTTCTGTTTATTTATCCGTTTAAGGTTTAAATACGTTAAATAATTTGAGATTTAGGCCAATTTGCGTTATAAGGCTTTGTTAAAATTTAAATTAAAATATTGATTTTTTATTTAAGATACTTTTTATTAATACTTCGTATATATTAAAAATATATTTGGAAAAAACATATATTATTTATTCGACGTTTGTATTTTCGTCATATGCTTAAAAATAGGAGAATTTCGTAAATTAGTTAAGGATTACGAAAATATTATCGTAATGTATTTTTGTAATTAAATATTTTAATATAGGAAGTTTGGTAATAAAGTTAAATATAACTAAATATTATAATTGTTTTGTAATTAGTAATAGCTATAATTTTCCGTATGGCCTATATTATCGAGCCTTTGTTTTGGCGCAAATATCGTAACGCCGTATAATTATTTATACCGTTATTTTTATTTTAGAAAAAAAAATATATACGTTAAAACCGTTTTAATGTTAGGTGGATTTCTGGATGTCCGAATAACTAATATTCGTATATATTTTGTACTAAATCCTTTTAATATTTTTTTTAGAATTTGTATTTTATCCCTTTTTTAGTTTTCTGGAAAATTGTTATTATATTGTTTGATTTTCTGGTACATATCGAAAGATCTTACTCGAATTATCGTAATTTGTTACGAGCGTAAATGTGTTTTTGTAATGGTATGGAAAATTTTATAGTTAATTTTGATTAATTTCTTTTCGAGGTTTAATTGTTTATTTAAGGTATTCGTTTTGTTATTTTTTTGAATCTTTCTTATAAATAATAACGAAGTTAAATTTAGCTAATTCTTTTATATAACGAAGTTATTATTTTATAAGTTTTCTGGTCGTAATAAATCTGGTAAAATTTTGATAATCCGTATAAACTTTAACCTAGTATAAGCTTTTTTTTAGGAAATGCTTGAATTTTCGAAATGCTATAATAATAATTATAAATTTCTTATTTGCAATACCGTAATTAACTTCGATTCTTTTTAATTTATACGCAAAAATGCAATAAGATATAATTTGTTTTAATTATTTCGTTATCCGATTATTATATTTAATACGTAATTCGAAATATTGGTTTTTAATTTAACGGGGCGGTTTGAATTATATATGATTAATACTGGCTTATTGGTAATTATATCCTTAATATCCTAAAATATCTTTTTTATATTTGGCGTTTATTTGAACTTTTTTTCTTTTTTCGTAAGGTTCGTTAGGGATATAGTTATTCTGCTAAAGTTTCGAATAAATTTCCTGTAGTAATTAGCGAATCCAAGGTATACCTGTACCTTTTTAACCGTAATTAGCGTTTGTTATTCTTTAATTATAGCGATTTTTCAAGGTTTATTTTAATATATCCTGGGGCAATAATATGTTTTAAATATTTTATTTTCTGTTTATAAAATTGATTTCTTTCCGTATTAATAAATAGCTTTGCATTTTATAAAGCATGAAAAACTTTATAAACGTATTTAATATATGTTTTTGTTTATTTTTTTAAAAAATAAGAATATCGTCGAGATAATAAATAACGAAAATATCGAGATATTTTTGTAATATATGGTTTATTATCTATTAAAAGGTTATTGGTACCTTCGTAAATCTTATTCGTATAACCAAACATTTAAATAATCCGTATTTCGTTTTGAAAGTTATTTTTTATTTGTGTTTTTTTAATCTTAATAAAGTTATATTTATTTTTAAGATCGAATATTGCAAGTTATTTAGCTTTATAAAGTCGGTTTTTTATTTCCGTAATTAAAGGTAAAGATATTCGATTTTTAATAATGATATCGTTTACTTATTAATAATTAATTATAAATCGCAATTTTTTATTTTTTTAAGTATGAAAAATATAGGATATCCTGCTGGTAACTTCGAAAGTCGAATCCATTCTTTCTGTAGCCGATTTTCTAGATATTTTTAAAAGTACGTAGCTCGTTTCCGCTAAGATTGTAAATAAGGTAAAACTTCGTCGAAAATTCTTTTTTAAGAATTATTTCGTAATTTTATTCGTTATATTCTAATAATTTTTTATTAAGTTCCTTTTTAAAAAGCTGTTCGTATCTGTAATATTATAATAATATATTAGTTAGATTTTCTGATTTTTAAAGCTGTTGTTTTAGATCGTTATTTAGTTACTTTAATTTCGTTCTGATAATAATAACGATATATCGTGTTTTTTATGCCCGTTTTTTTGTATTTTATTTTTGTAGATAATAAGGTTTTTATCGTATTTTTATATTTGTATTCGTTGTTATTATCAATCGAATATTAAAAGTTTAAATTTTGTTTTTTTCGTTTATTAATAAAGAATAAAACAAATTTTATCTGGCTAGTTTTTCTATTAATCTAAATTCCATATTACCGTATTTATGATAATTTTAAAATTATATTGTAATTTCCAAATAAAACGGTATCGAAATTAATTATCTAATATCGTCCTTAGACAAAAATTTCGAAGTAATTAATTTCGCGTATAATTTTTTCGTTGTTGTAAGCGAATTGTTGATTTATGATATGCGTTATTATGTAAGGTTTTAATTTATATTTTTATGGCAGTTTAAATTTATTCATCATATTTGGTGCAATATAATTTTCGCTTAAAGTTCTGTAATTCATTATTACGGTATATTATTACGTTCCAATTCGGATATTCAAGGTTATAAAGTTATTAATAAACCTTATCGTTATATTTAAAGCCTTTTTCGGGAATTTCTTTTAATTTATTTAGGTTTCGTTATTTTGCAGTTTTTTTATAAATAACTCTTTTTAGCTTTTATTCGAATTTGTCAAATTTTGTTTGCATTTTTGCGTTTAGCATATTAAGCTGTTATATTTGTTGTTATTGTCGACGTACTTCTTTTTCGAATTATATTAAATATTTTTAACTCTATTATAATTTGTTTCTTTATTAAATAAATTATTTTTTATATTTATAATTACATCTTATTATGCGTCGTTTTAATTATCGTTTTAAAGATTTCTTATAAACTAACGTATTTCTTTAAATAATTTTTCTTTTTTAAGGATTTATGATAAGTATTAACTAAAAATGGAAATCTGTAATAACATTTTAGTAATATTTTTTTATTATGCGCTAAATTAATTTCTTTTCCATTTAGTAATTATATTATTGGTAGTAACAAAAAGGGGTTTTTTGCAGGCATTACTTTTTTTCGAGCCAATGTTTTATTTCGGCCAATTGCTGAATATTTTCTAGAGTTATAATTCGAAAATATTAATATTATTGTTCGTCGTTTTTATTATTTCCGATACGGTTTGAAAAATTGATTCCCTTATAATATATACGGGTAATTTATTCGTAAATATACTGTTTTTATTTTTTATAATCGGGATATTCTCATCGTCGACAATATATAGCATGCATTTTGCCGTATTAATTAGGGGTTTCGAAACAGATTTTTTCTGTTTAATCCTGGTACTTACGTAATTATTCTTATAATGTTTTTTGTTATGCTTGCGATACTTATTAAGTTAATTTTCTGGCTTTTTTATTTTTCGTCAAATATTTTGTCGTAATGGCCTTTGTTATATTTTTCGCCATAAGGAACCTGGTATGTATTTAAGCTGAATTATATTAATGGATTTACCTTTATCCGTTTAACTTTCTCTAGATTATCCCTTAAGTACAGGTTTTTAGTTATTTTGACGAGACTTTTTTAGTATTTTATATTATAATGCCTTATATCCCATTTTTGTGATGACCCAACGAGCCACGGTTTCCAGAAACGGTCTGCCACGACCCAACCACAGGTGCGCGGTAGGGCAGGTCACGTAATAGATCATCAACTTAATAGTGGTAAGCCAGTAAGCCTGATTACCAACTTACTGGTAATAAACTAGTAAGCCGGATCACTAATTTGTTAATAGTAATCCAGCTAACAGGAATAAAATATATATATTTATTAATTCCACAATTTAAATAGTTTTAATTTGCAACATTTATTAATATTAATCGTTTACAATAATCAGGTATTAAAAAACGTAATACGTTACCGTATTTATTATTCAGATTTCCACGATATTTTTGCTAATATAAACCCGTTAATATAAGCTTTAATAATTAGTTAAACCGTTAAAGCCATTATATAATACAAATTTTTGTTCAATAATACCGTCAAACTTTGAACAATATTTAATGTTGTTAAAATATTAATTAACGCTTAAGAAACCTTTATTTAGCAATTTTAGGTTCCAATCCGGGAACTGGAAAAAAAGATCCAATAAATTAAGGTTATACCATTTGCGCAAACCTTTTTCGCCCGCATAAAACCTAAAAAGCTGGAACCATATAATAAAAAAGGTAACCCTTAAACCTTTTTAATTTAGATACGAATTTACTTTCGTTTCCTTGATCTTAGCAATCCGGCGGATCAGGTTTTAATAGTAGGAATATGTTTAACGGAAAACGTTATTAACTGGTTTAAGCTCATTATAAAAAAATTTTTAAAAATAAGAAAATTGGATAAGGAAAATTCTATTAATAAAATCTTTTATTTTATATTAATTTCGAAAATAAAATATACGACAATTTCGGCAATCCGGATACAAAATGATTTACGGCCTAACAACTTTTGCAACTTTAATAAAAAGGACCTGCGTTTAAATACGTCGTAACTTTTAAAAACTTTATAGCAAAGGCAAAATAAAAAAACGACAAAACCGATATTTTTATTCATATATTTTATAAAAAATTAAAAAATAATATAAAAGATAAAAATATTCGAATTAAGTAATTAATTACCCGAAATCGGTATATCGTAAAAATAATTAAGATTAATAATTAATAATTTAAAAAATAACAAAAAAAGGATAATATGCTTTATGTTCGGGATATAATAAATTTAATTAGGGGAAAAAACGAAATACACCTTTTACTTCTTATAAAACGGCATTAGGACTTATAGACTTCGGCGTTACCAATAAATAAAATTGGAGCCAGATTAAATGCTTTAATTATGGCAAAATAAGATATAAAGTTTATAAATATAAAAAGCCTAAAAAGCCATAATAAAATAATTAAACCCTTATACGGGAAAGATAATTTAGAAATAATCAAAGAAACGATAATAAAATTATTAATATAATCTAAGCCAAGTACTTATTAAGTTTACGACAAAAAGTCTAATAAGGATTATTACGCTAAGAAATTTAACGAAAAATACAAAAAACTAAAAAAATAATTTAATAAATACTGCGAATATAGCAAAAAGCATTATAAAGATGGTTACGTAAATATTAAAACTGGATAGAAAAAATCTATTCCGGAATTCCTAATCGATACGGCAAAATATACGCCATATATTGTCGACGACAAAAATATCCCAATTACGAAAAATAGAAATAATATATTTACGAACGAATTACCCGTATATATTATAAGGGATTTAATTTTCCAAACCGTACCGGAAATAATAAAAACGATAAATAATAATATCGACAGCTTCGAACTATAACCCCAGAAAATATCTAGCAATTAGCCAAAACAAAAAGCTGGCCCGAAAAAAAGTAATGCCCGTAAGAAAACCCCTTTTGTTATTATAGATAATATAATTATTAAACAGAAAAAGAATTAATCTAACGTATAATAAAAAAATATTACCAAAAGCTTATTACGGATTTCCGTTTTTAATTAATTTTTATTATAAATTTTCAGGAAAAAAAGATTATTAAGGAGAAAATACGTTAATTTATAAAAGATCTCTTTAACGATAATTAAAATAACGCATAATAAGATATAATTATAAATATAAAAAATAATTTATTCGATAAAGAAAAATATTGTAAAAATATTAAAAATAATTAATACGACTTAAAGAAACAGTACGCCGGCAATAATAACAAATATAACAGCGTAACGCGTTAAAGGAAAAAATATAAGCAAAATTCGACAAATTCGAATAGGAATTAAAAAAATTACTTATAAAAAACTCGTAAAATAATAAAACCTAACAAAATTAAAGGAAATTTCTAAAAAAAGCTTTAAACGCGACGATAAAAAACGTAAATAACGTTATTATTTTAAAAATACGAATCGAAACGTATTAATATACCGTAATAATAAATTATGAAACTTTAAGCAGATATTATATCATACCAAATATAAGTAATAAATTTAAACTTTTATAGATATATAAATTAAAACCTTATATAATAACAAATGCTGAAAGTTAAGAATTCGGTTACGATAATAAAAAAGTTATACGCAAAATTAATTACCTTAAGATTTTTATTAAAGGATAATACTAAATAATTAATTTTAATATCGTTTTATTCGAAAATTACGATATAATCTTAGGATTACTATGGATATACCAATACCGAATTTTAATTAATGGCGGAATTAGCCAGGGAAAATTCGTTTTATTTTTTATTAATAAACGAAAAAAAATTAAAATTTTAATATTTAATCGATAATGGTAATAAATATAAGTATAAAGATATAATAGAACCTTATTATATAAAAGAATAAAATATAAGAAAAAAATAAATATTAAAAAATACGACGTATTGTTATTATTATTAAAAGGAAATTAAGTCGATTAAATAACGATTTGGAATAATAAAAATAATAGCCCAAAAACTTAGAAAATTTAATTAATATATTACCATAATATTATAACTACAAACAGCTTTTTAAAAAAACTTAATACGAAATTATTAAAATATAACGAATAAAACCATAAATTAATTTTTAAAAAAGGATTTTCGACAAAGTTTTACCTTATTTACAACCTTAATAAAAACGAATTACGTATTCTTAAAAAATACCTGGAAAATTGGTTATAAAAAAGATGGATTCGATTTTCGAAATTACCAACAGGATATCCAATATTTTTCGTACCAAAAAAGAAATAAGAAATTGCGATTAATGGTTAACTATTAATAATTGAACAATATTATTATTAAAGATCGAATATTATTACCCTTAATTACGGAAATAAAAAGTAAATTTTACGGAACTAAATAGTTCATAATATTCGATTTTAAAAATAAATATAACCTTATTAAGATTAAAAAAGAATACGAATAGAAAATAACTTTTAGGATAAAATACGGATTATTTAAATATTTAGTTATATTAATAAGATTTACGAACGTATTAATAACTTTTTAGCAAATAATTAATTATGTATTACGAAAATACCTTAATATTTTTGTCGTATATTATTTCGACAATATTTTCATTTTTTCAGAAATAAAAAGAATATACGCAAAATAGGTTTATAAGGTTTTTTAAGTTTTATAAAACGTAAGGTTATTTATTAATACAAAAAAGAATTAGTTTTATATATAAAAAATGGAATATTTGGGATAGATTATTACCTTAGGATATATTAAGATAAAGCCCAAAAAATCGTTATAGTTATAAAATAGCAGACGTTAACGACGGTAAAGGAGGTACAGGTATTCCTTGGATTCGTTAATTACTATAGGAAATTTATTCGAAGTTTTAGCAAAATAACTATATCCTTAATAAATTTTATAAAGAAAAAAATTTAAATAAACGCCAGATACGGAAAAAGCATTTCGGGATATTAAGAATACGATTATTAACGAGTTAATATTAATTATATACGATCTACACCGCCTTATTAAATTAAAAACCGATATTTCGACTTACCCGTTAAACGTAATAATCGGATAACGAAATAATTAAGACAAATTATATCTTATTATATTTTTTTCGTATAAACTAAAAGGAGTCGAATTTAATTATAGTATTCCAAATAAGGAATTTATGATTATTATTATGGCATTTTAGGAATTTCGGTATTTCCTAAAGGGAAATTTGCACCAGGTTAAAATTTATACGGATTATTAAAATTTTACCCGATTTATTACAACTAAAGAACTTATAGAACGATAATTTTGTTACGCGGAAAAATTGGCGAACTTCGACTTCGTTATTATTTATAAGAAAAAATTAAAAAATAATAAAGCAAACATTTTAAGTAAACAACTAGATTTCGAAAAGAAATTGGTTAAAATTAGCTATATAATTTTTGATATTATTACAAAAAGATATTTACGCTTACGATAAATTGCGATAATTCGGATAATACCTTATAATATATATTAAACAATTTAATAATATAATAATAATTTTTTAAAAAATTGAAAAATAAATAAAATATAAATTCCAAAAAAATATTAAAAGGATTTAGTACAAAAGATATATGAATATTAATTATATGGACATTTAGGGATTTATAAAACTTTAGAAAAATTTTAACGTATATATTTTTTTTAAAAATAAAATTAATTATATAGAAAGTTATACTATAATGCGATATTTGCGCCAAAATAAAGATTCGACGAAATAATCCATACGGAAAATTACAGTTATTACTAATAATAAAACGATTATAATATTTAGTTATATTTAATTTTATTACCAAGTTTGTTATATTAAAATATTTAATTACAAAAATATAATACGATAGTATTTTCGTAATTATCGATCGATTTACGAAGATTTCCTATTTTTTACCATATTATAAAGACATAACCGCCGAATAATTAATATATATTTTTTTAAAATATATTTTTAATATTTACGAATTATTTATGGGAATAATATTAAATAAAAAAAAATCAATATTTGTATTAAAGCTTTGGCAAAGCTTTATAGCATAAATCGGCCTAAATTATAAATTATTTAACGTATTTAAGCCTTAAACGGATAAATAAATAAAACGAATAAACTAAACTTTAAAAATATATTTACGATATTATATTAATTACGAATAAAATAATTAAATTAAGAAATTATTAATTGTACAATTAATTTATGATATTAATTCTGATAAAATGATTAAAATAATACTTACGAACGTAAATTTGAGTTTTATTTTAAAAATTTATAAAAAAAACGCGATAACGGTTTAATTAATATTAAAATAATTTTGACGTTAAAATAATAACGATAATTATTTTAAAAAATAAAGATAAAATTAAAATTTGTACGGAATTAAATAAGTAAGTACTACAACCAAAAAAGGTTAAAAGGATTAATCTTCGAAAAAGGGAAAATAATTTTTTTCGTTATAAAAATATTTAAATAAAAAGACCTAATAAAAAATTCGATTTCAAGTACATCGGTCTATATAAAATTACCAAAACAATCTTAGAAAATAATTATTAATTGGAATTTTTATCAAAAATTAAATTCTATTTAATTTTTTATATTTCCTTATTTATATTAATAATAAATATAATCAAAATATATATAGCATAAAACGAGATAAAAATAGAGAAAAAATAAATATACGAAATAAAAAAAATCCTTAATATGCAAAAATAAAACGGATTTACCTAATACCTAATTAAGTGGAAAAAACATCCAGATTCCGAAAACATTTAGGAACCTACCAAAAACCTTATTGGCGCCTAACGCCTGCTGAAGAACTTTTACTAATAACGACAGGCGCGTCCCAGTTGACGGCCGACCAGTTAATAGCCGGAATATCGGGCCAATCGACTGCGGCCTGCGCTAATATAGCAACCGTAACGGCGGCCTCCAACTGTTCCTGTTCCTTTTCCAAACGTTCGAACTTTTTTATTATTTCCGTATCTTAAATACCACGAAGAAATATTTTAATTTTACGACGGCGAAGTAATTTCCGTTATTTCTGCAGGCGATTTAATTTGTTTGCAATATTACGAAAAGCCTTACGGGCTTATTTTTTTTTTACGTTTCAAATGGTTTTCCTTATTAAAAAATTTTTGGTACTTAAATTCCAAAAGGCCAAATAAATCGCAAAAGTTATTATATTACGTACAACGGGCGTATTTCCCAGTATTACGGTACGCCTTATAAGGTACGCCGACAGAACGATATCGAGAATAAAAGTTTTCTTAAGGTATAATAAAACTAAGTAATATAATACGTTTGTAAAAACGGGGTTTTTCGATACGACTTAATATAATAAATATAAAGAAGGAAAAGTTATTTACCGAAATTAACAAGCAAATAAAATGATCTTTAGGGACAAAAATCCTGGAAAGGGAGAAATCGTATTATGATCTAACGATCTTGGTTTCTCCAAACGGTCGGAAAACTTGGGCACCCAAGCCCGACCATGCCAAAAAAATCACGTAATTAGCTTAAAGAGCTTAAAGGCTTGGCATTTTTAAGCCGGTTAAGCCAGCAGGTGGCTTAAGGGGCTTAAGGGGCTTAAGGGTTTAAGCCAATTAAGTGGTTTAAGCCAGAAATAAAATATATACGCTTATTATTTTCATAATTTAGATAATTTCAATTTGCAATATAATATCGTTATCTAAGGTGCCCTTAGAATTACCAGACGTAATATATTACTATATTTATTGCTTAGATTCCAACGATATTTCTGCTAACATAAACTCGTCGACTTAAGGTTTAATAATCGGTTAAACCGCATAGCCGTCACATAACTATATTTCTAAAGAATTTTACGAAAAGAAAAAAGGAATTTAAATGGACGCCAGATACAAAAAAAGTATTTCAAAATATTAAGAATACGATTACCAATTAGCTAGTATTAATTATGTACGACTTTGTTACAGGCTAAAGCCTATAGAGCAGCTCGGGCTTACAGAGCGAGCTTTTTAGCCCGAGCTTTCCTATATGTATATAGGGAACAGCCACCTCGCTGGTGGCTAACTGTTTCTCCCTTTTTCTCCTTACCTTAAATATAAACCTTTATTCAGCCGTATTTCCATTTAACTTACGTATTATGCCCGTAACATATATTTAAGGTTATAACTTATTACAGCTTTTAAGAAATTAGGTAAAAGCGAAACGTTTTCTAAAAATATCCTAATTACGGATAATAACCTAAAAAAAGTTTTATAATAAGATAATTACGATATAATATAACCGACGAAACCATAAGCGAACTTACGGTATTAATCTTATCCGGAACTATTAAGGAAAATTTATAGTATTAATTATTCGTAAATATGTTTTAAAAACTTAATATATAATAAAAAGAATTTGCCAAATTAATCCTTAGCCGTAATAAAATAATAAGTAACCTGTTTAACTGGATAATAAAGATAAAAAAATACTTTTTTACGAAAACGAAAAAAGAAAAAACCCTTATAAAATAAGACCCGCCTCGCCAAAAACTTATAGTAGGCCCGCCGCTTAATAACGCGTTCGTAAAAACGAATCGTAAGCCTATAAAATAACATTCGTAAAACGGGAAATAAAAAATATTTTATTCGTTTTTCGCCATATTCCGTACGAAAATAAAAAAAACCGGTTTATTTCCGGTTTCCTTATAATAATTTATTTAAGTATTATAATATTTATACTTAACGAAAAGTAATTCGAAAATAAATAAGTAATAAAATTTATTAAAAAATAATTATAACGTATAAAACAAAATAATGATTAACGGTTTAAAAATTATTTATTAAATTTTAAATTTAAATTGGCCAAATATAAAGATTTAATATAACTTTTAATAATTAAAGTGGTTTCTTTAAATGTTAATATTAATACGTAATTCCGTAATACGTTAATTACGAAAAATATGCTTTATAATAATTATAATTGTTAAATACGTAAAACAAATATTTTATTTAATTATTATATAAGCAAAAGAATAATAACTTAATATTTCGATAAAAAAGAACCGAACGGTTAATTAATAATAATATATTAGCTAAATTAATACATTAGCTTAAATAATAAATGTTTAAAAAAATATATTTATAACGGACGTTACGTAATTAATTACGTTAATTTTTAAGTTTATAAATTAATAACGGGATAATCGAAAAAACCAATCCGGGGGTAATTCAGGATAAGGTTCGGATAACCGGCCTTATGTAAAATAGTTTTCTGATAACGAAATAAAAATTCAGAAATAAAAAAAATAATATTTCCGTTATATCGTTACGAAATACTTAAATTAAATATATTTTAAATATAAATTTGTAAAGCGGCTTTATCAGGCTAGGATAGAGGTTACGGTAACGAACTTATAGTATACCGTTAACGGAAATAATAATTCGAATAATAAAAGTTTAAAAAAATAAATTTGATTAAAAATCGCTAACAAAAAAAAATAAACAAAGAATTATAAAAAGTTAATAATAAATTAAATAATACCCTTTTTTATATTAAACGCTTTAATTAATAATATTATATCTATAAATATCTTAATTCATAATAAATATATTTGTTATTTCGTATTTAATTAACGGCTAATCCGCCGTTTAAAATTATAACATATATTTATTATATTTCGTCGGTTAAAATTAATAAAAAAATAACAAATTTATAATAATTATAATTTAAAAAATTATTTACGTTACCGTAAATTTAAACGGCCGCCTAAAACGAATCTGGAGTTACGTAATTAAGGATTTATTTTACTTTTTTATTTTAGGAAAAGTTTAAATAAAATATAATAATGTTATATATAAGGCGAAATAACGGTATATTCATTTTACAAATAACGTTATTGGGCCTATATTACGTAAAAGAAAATAGTTCGATAAGAAACTTAAGGACCGCCTAAAAAGACGGTTATAAAAATATAAAAAAGCCTGCTTAATGGCGGCTCTAACCTTCGCGGTAATAACGTAATAAAGCTGCCGTAGGAAAAACGAAATATAATTATTCGTAATTTTTATAAAAAATATTAATAAGGTCTTAAAAATAAAGCCGTAATTAATTTCTAAAGATATAACGGAATATTTTTTTAAGAAAATACGGAAGTTTTAACATTTTTTATAAACGATAAAAATTTATTATTATTACTTTATCGTAATATTAATAACGTAATAATAAATTTAAAAATAAATATTTTGGGTTAAGAAAAAATAATTTTATAAGACTTGTTATATAGGATATTAAAAAAAGGAATTATTAATTTTATGCAAAATATTTTTAAGTTTATTCGATAAAAATTAAATTCAGATTAATAATTTCCTTATAGATATCATAATATTATTTGTAAGAAAACCTAATAAGGATTTATAATTTTGCGTAAATTATAAGGAATTAGATAAAATTACAAAATAAAACCGTTACTTTTTTCCGTTAATAAAAAAACGTTATAAACCTTATTACAGGCCCGGTGGTTTACGAAGTTCGACGTTTAAATAACTTTTTACGAGTTACGTATCCGCTAGGAAAATAAATAAAAAATTATATTCCGTATATGTTTCGAGTTTCTCGAATAATTAATATACTTATTCGGCCTTAACGGTATACCGGCTACCTTTTAACATTATATTAATATTATGTTAAAACGTTATTTTAATAATTTTTGCTCCGTATATATAAATAATATATTAATTTATTCGTCCGGTGTTCGAACCGATTATATAGCCAAAATTAAATTGGTATTTTGCCGTTTGACAAAATTAAATTAAAGCTAGACTTAAAAGAATACGAATTTATAATCCAGAAAATAAAGTATTTAAGGTTTATTATTAAAATAAAAATAAACCTAAAAGTTAATCCTAAAAAAATAAATGTTATTCGGGAATAAAAAACTTTTATTAACGTAAAAATAATTAAGAACTTTATTAGGTTTATTAATTTTTATTATACTTTTATAAAAATTTTTAGCGGAATAATGGTTTTTTTTTACGATTAATTAAAAAAAGGATTTTTTGGTAAAAAAATAAAAAGTAATAAATCTTTAGCTAATTTAAAAAACTTTTTATTATAATGCTTATCCTTATATATTAAAATTCCGAAAAAAATAATAATAAAGGTAAATTATTCGGGCTGGATAATTGAAAAATATTTGTTTTAATTTGATTCGTTAAGGCGCTTATAATTAATTATATATTTTTTCAGGAACTTATTACCAATTAAATATAATTACAAAATATATAATAAAATATTATTAATTATCGTTATAATATTAATAAAGTAAAAAAAGGAATTTTAAGGATTAATTAACTTTTTTATAAACTTAATAAATTATGTAAATTTTTAATATTTTAGAAATATTCGAAAATTATTAAAAAATAAATTTGATAAGCCAGCTTTTTATCCACCTTTAATTTCGTATTTAAATATTGTTTTAATAAATTAATAAATTAATTTAATATTATATTTCGCAAATTATAAAATATATTTCGTAACGAAAAAAATATTAGGCATAAAAAATAGGTAACATAATTAATTAAAGAAAAGTAATTATTTAACGAATCGATATAAATTTAAAAAGTTTTAATAGTTATTATTTACTTAAAATAAAGTAATAACGAACGACTAATTATATTCTTTAATAAAAAAATATTTTTCGAAAAAAAGCCTTTAAAAAATATAGGATTTAAAAATTATTAAAGATAAAACCTTAAATATGGTATATGCTGCCGTGGCCTAAAAATTACGTAATTTCCTTTTAATTATAAGCGCAGTAAAGGTTTTTTTAAAGAAATATTTTTTTAATTTTAAGGATTTTTTATAATTTAAAAATATATTTAAATTCTTATTTGAAAACCGTTCCAGACGTTATTAATTTAACGGGTATACGATTTTTATATTACCGGTTATCTAAGAAAAAACGTTACGTTAATAATATTAATTTATAATTATTATTGGCCGAAATAAACGTCAAATATATGTTATTTTTATTATAATTATAACGTATATAATTAATTATACGTATAAAAAATTCCAAAAAAGTATTACAGCTTTTATTTATTTTAAATTAATTTTATTTAAATTTTTTAATTTATTGTATAGTTAACTTATCGGTAAAATAAAAAGAAAACTTTTATTTTCTTATAGTACTTTACGATTACTTAACGAAAACAGTTATTTTAAAACTAATATTTAATATAAAAGTAAAAACGTACGTTTAATATTTCATTATTTGTTATTAAACATATTACGGTTTCCTTAAAAAATTAAAATTTAATAAGGGAAATAATTAAATAAATAAATTCTGGATTTATATATACGACCTAGTAAATGTATAGCAATAATTTAATATATCTTTTTACTTTTAAACGAACGGAATTATAAAAAGAATTAATTAAAAAGTTTTCATATATTTTTATTATTTTATAAATTATATATAATATAATTAACTTAAGTTTTTACCGGCAGTATAACTAGTTTTTAACGGCAAAAACTTTTTGTTAAAAATAAACCTTTTTTTAAATTTACGGGTATAATATAAAATTTATTAACGAAATACCGATAACCCCCTAATTAACCTTTAAGGCGGAAAAGATTATTAATTTTATTAAAAATACGAAAAAATACGAAATTTGTATAAGTTATTATGGCGTCAATTTAAGCCCGGATAAAATAATTAATTAACGTTTTTAAAAAATAAATATTATATTTCGATATAAAAAACTTAATATAATTAAATTTAAAAAACGTAATTATTTCATAATTATTTAAAACATTATTTTAAATATACGTTAAATATAAAGTTATTATAATTATATTATATAATACCATAAAATTAAATATACCTTTAAAAATATATTTAAAATTTAACGTAAAATTTTTAAAGTTAATAATAAAAAATTTATTATTTAATCAAATTTTAAATAATAATTAACCGTTACCGATATTATTAAAAAAAAGAATATATAATAAAATGCATATTAAAGGTTAAAAATAAATACGTAAACCGCGGTCGCCGAAAAAAGCTATTCGTAAAATGGGCAGGTTACGCCGAACCGGTATAAAAACTATATAATAATTTCGAAAAATTATTTGGAAACGGAAACGAGGTCGGTAAAAACGTAAGGGTACGAACAGGGATCAAAAGAAAAAAATATAAGTAAAGCTGCCGCCGCCTTACCGCAGCTTCGTTACTCCCTAAGGGCAAGAAAAGGGGTGATGTTACAGGCTAAAACCTATAGGACAATTCGGGCTTACGGAGCGAACTCCTTAGCCCGAGCTTACCCATATGTATATAAGAAGCAGCCACCTCGCTAGTAACTAGCTGTTTCTCCCTTTCTCTCCTTACCTTAAATATAAACCTTTGTTGGGCCGTGCCTCCGTTCAACCTACGCATTGTACCCGTCACAGATTTAAACCGTTCCGTTAAGCTAAAAACCGATATTTTGGATTACGCGTTAGGCGTAATAATCGGATAACGAAATAATTAAGGCAAATTATACCTTATTGTATTTTTTTCGTATAAGTTAAAAAGAACTAAATTTAATTACGGCATCCTAAATAAGAAATTTATGGCTATTATTATAGCATTTCGAAAGTTTAGGCATTTATTAAAAGAAAATTTATACCAGGTTAAAATTTACACGGATTATTAAAATTTTACCCGATTTACTACAACTAGGAAGCTTACAAGACGATAACTTCGTTACGCGGAAAAATTGGCGAATATTAACTTCGTTATCACCCATAAAAAAGGATCAGAAAACGGTAGAATAAATACTTTAAATAGGCAATTAAACCTTAAAAAAATTACTAAAAATTAGCTATATAATTTTTGATATTATTATAAAAAAGTATTTACGCTTATAAGAAATTACGATAATTCGAGCAGTACTTTTCGATATATATTAAAAGATTTAATAATATAATAACGGCTTCCTAAAAAACCAAAAAAACAAATAAAATACAAATTTCAGAAAAATATCAAAAAGATTTAGTACGAAAAATATACGAATTTTAGTTACATAAATATCCAAAAATCCATAAAACTTTAAAACGGCTTTAACGTGTATATTCTTTTCTTAAAATAAAATTAATAATACAAAACATTATACAATAATATAATATTTACGCCAAAATAAAGGCTTAACGACATAACTTATACGGAACGTTATAGCTATTATTAATTATAAAATAACCATAATACTTAATTATATTCGAATTTATTATTAAGCTTTTTATATCAAATAATCTAATTACGGAAATATATTATAATAGCATTTTTGTAATTATTAACCGATTTACGAAACTTTTTTACTTTTTACAATATTACAAAAACATAAATACTAAATAATTAATATATATTTTTTTAAATATATTTTCAGCATATACGGAGTACTAATAAAAATTATATCAAATAAAAGATTAATATTTATATTAAAATTTTAATAAGGTCTTATAATACAAATCGGCCTAAATTACGAATTATTTAACGTATTTAAACCATAAATAAATTAATAAATAAAGTAAATAAATCAAACCTTAAAAACCTATTTACGATATTATATTTATTACGAATAAAATAATTCAGTTAAAAAATTATTTATCGTATAATTAATTTATAATACTAGTTATTACGAAAGTATTAAGATAATATTTACGAACGCAAATTTTGGTTTTACTTTAAAAGTTTATAAGAAAATACGGAATAACGGTCCAATTAATATCAAAATAATCTTTATATTATAATAATTACGGCAGCTGCATTAAGAAATAAAGATAGAATTTAAATTCGTACGAAATTAAATAAGCAAATACTATAACTAAAAAAGGTTAAAAAATTAACTTTTAAAAAAGGGAAAATGGCTTTCCTTATTACAAAAAACATTTAAATAAAAGAATCTAATAAAAACTTCGAATTTAAATATATCGACCTATACAAAATCGCCAAAAGAATCTTAAAAAACAATTATTAATTAGAACTTTTACGAAAAGTTAAACTTTATTTAATCTTTTATATTTCTTTATTCGAATTAATAACAGATATAATTAAAATATATACGGCATAAGACAATATAAAAATAAACAATAAATAAGCATACGAAATAAACAAAATTTTCGATATACAAAAATAAAACGGATTTACCTAATACCTAATTAAGTGGAAAAAAATATCCAAATTCCGAAAATACCTGGGAACTCGCCAAAATTCTTATTAACACCTAATATTTATTAAAAAGGTTTATTAATAACGGCGGAATTATTAAAAATAATAATATTTTAGTTTACAAAATCCAAAAAGGGAAATCTTTAATTTATCATATTTTAATTAATAACGTCCACCTTACCTAAGGCCTATATTTCGATTACAAACTTAAATTTTAACTGTATAAAATTATTAAAATCGTTTAAGGATTGAAAAATATAAATAACAAATTTTGTTCCTTAAAATTAATAATACTAACGCTAATAACGTATACGGAAAGAACGCATAAAAACCTCAAATAAAACTTTTTCGGCCAGTAACTTTTCTTTATTTAATCTTTTTAATTTTATAATATAACGATTAATTATAAAAACAAAGATTCTTATTCCGTTATACGAACGACCTCTGCAAATATATTCTTTATAACGAAAAACCCCGTCCATCATTTGACAACTAAATTGCCGGGCAAAACAAAAAAAAACAAGGCATCGCGTCGAAACCTTCAAATTCAATTAAATTAACTAGGGCAAATCGCTATTCGGATTTACGGGAACGACGTTTGACGACACCGGAAAACATATTAAATAAACACAAAAAAACTTACCAAATAAAAAAAAATCTTAAGGGCAAGATTTGTAAAAAAAGAAAATCGTATAATAACCCAACAAGCCACGGTCTCCAAAAACGGTCTACCACAACCCAACCACAGGTGCGCGGTAAGGCAGGTCACGTAATAGATTACCAACTCAATAGTAATAAGCCAATAAACCGGATCACCAATTCACTGGTAATAATCCAACTAACAGGAATAGGATATATATGCTCACTAATTCCATAATTTAGATAACTTCAGCTTGTAACATTTATCAATACCAATCGTTTGCAATAACTAGGTATTAAGAGATGTAATACGTTACTATATTTATTGCTCAGATTCCCACGATACTCCTGCCAACATAAACCCGTCAACTTAAGGTTTAATAGTTGGTTAAACCGCTAAAGCCGTCACAATTTTGTTATAATCATTATATTTGATTTAATTCTAATTCTTTTTGTAAGTGGCTTTTAATTATATAGGTCTTAGTTTTATACCGTAAAAAGTATTATTACGTTAAAAAATGCTGATATTAATTACGTATTAAGGTTTATTATTATTATTTCTTTTAATACCTTTAGTACGTTATACGTATTGTCGATCGTTAATTTTAATTATTATAGCAATATAATCCGATAAACAATTAAGCCGGTTAAATTTAAAAAACTTTTTTTATTTTTTTATATCGTTAAAAATTTAATTATTAATATTTTTAAATTTTAATTCATTTTAGCTGTTAATTAAATTAACATATTATCGTAATTACTGAATTTATATTTTGGCTTTTATTTTTTTATTTATTATTTCGAAAGTTTTCGTTAATTTGTATTTAAATTGTTTATAATTGTTATAAATTCATATTATTTTTAAGTTTCGTTTTTTAATTAATAAAATAATGTATTTTTTAATAATAGGTTTAAATTAAATAATTATACTTTCGATAAATTATCGGATTCCGAACTTAATTTATATAATAAACTGTAACAAACCTATTATACATCCACCTAGAGATATAAGCAATATCGGAAAAGGGTTCTTGATTTACAAGTAACAATAAGGCGAGGAATAATCCAGCAATTTATTTGTTAAAAAGGTTTAAAATTTTTTCCCTTAATTAAAAAACAATATAATTGTTTTTAAATTGAAAACTTAAATTAATAACTAAGAAACGAAATTAAATAAATGCTATTTATATGAAAAATCCAAAACTTTATATATTTTTCTTATTTTTTCATATCTTTCGTAATTTTTGGAAATTACGAAAAATTATGGTAATTAATATCCACTATCTCTCGGTATCCCTGGAAACAGCCAAAAACCCGAGGTTTATCCAAAGGGGAGGTGGAGGTCCCGAGCATCTCTAACTTTCTGGGCCTCTTCCGGGTCTAATGGAATCCCTTTTGGACGTAACACTATTCCTTTCCTTCCAGGATCTTTATCCCCAAAAATAAAATCAATAAATCCTTAACTTCCTTTCCTTCTTTATATTACAGCACCGTATTAATTATGTCGGACAGGCTTTAAAAACGCATCAAATCTTCTATTAAAAGCCGTCGCAAATTAATTAAATCGATCTTTTAATTTGGTTTCGAAATTATGCCGTATACGCGTTATTTCGAAAAAAAGCTTTTATGCAAAATATTAAAAGGCCGAAAAAATTATTAGAATTATTTGGCGGCTAACGTTTAATCTTGCGATAAAAATCATATTTCGCTTTTATCGCTTAAAAACATCCGGGCTGAAAAATATCGGATAAATCGAAAAAAACGTCTGGCGGTTCAATAGCTTCAAAAATTATCTAATTATATTATTCGGTTGGACCGCCAATCTAAATAATTATATTTCAAAGAAATATCGTTTATTTAAAGGGGGCTTCAAAATATAAACGAATTAAAAAAGCAAAAAAAACTAAACGCGGAAAAAAATCGTAAAGAAAAAAAGCAAATACGGTTTGCTTCAAAGTTAAATGCGCTAATAAAGGTATTTACCTTTTTTAACTAAAGCGCCGTAAGGGTTAATTTAAACGAAAGTCCGTTATCGCCCGCAACCTTGGCCGCATTAAAAACGGTCGGTCAGGATTTTGGCGGTAAAACGTCTTAACCAGGTCCATCGCATTCGTTAAGTGATTAAATAATTCCTAGGTATTTTCTTTATATAAGTACCTTTCCTATTTAACCAGGTACTAAACTTTATTTTTAACCATTTTTAAATCCAATATTTATTCGATTTCGTATTCGTTAAAATCTTTTTTAAGTTCCAGGTCCGTTTTTAATAAGGCGTTCCTAAATACTGGTTCAAATAAGGAAATATGGAAAACAGGATATATTCTTATAGTTTTAGGTAACGACAATCGGTAATTGGTTTTGGAAATAACTTTTTTAACTTTAAATAAGCTAAACTTCTTAAAATCGAACTTATCGCTAGGTTTTTTCGTTTTAATTTATAAAATATTTAAGGTTACATTTTGTTTCTGGCGTAATAAGTAAACTTTGTTTTCTTTCGCTAAAATTAATCCCTTAATTTTTTTATTATAATACCGGGTTATTCGTTATTAAAAAAATCGCAATTTATTTCGGAAACGGGTTTAAATCGTCTTAATTTTTGTCGTCAATATTTTTGCTTTTGGAACAACCGTAATAATCCTCGGTACCTTATTAAGTGGTTATTTGGGTCGTTCCATTTTTACATCGTATCCGTATATAGCCGTATACAGAAATACGCCCATATCTTCGTTAATAAATATGTTATAAGCGATTTATGCTAACGGCAAAAACTTTACCCAATTATTTTGTTAATAATTAATATAATTTCGAAAATATTATTCCAGGGTTTAATTCAGTTTTTCGGCTTAACCATCCGTTTGGGGATAATAAGCTGTTAAAATTTTAAATTTAGTGCTTATTTATTTAAAAAAACTAATGCTAAATTTTGAAATAAACAATATATTTTTATCGGAAATAATCTTTTCTGATATGCCATATTTATCAAAATAATATCTAATAAAGGCATAAGCCAATTATTTTGCCGTTACGTTTCTTTTGAAAAGTAAAAAGTACTTATACTTAGTAAATTTGTTAACAATTACTTATATTTTGTCGTATTCGACTTTAATAATTGGATTTTTAGATAAAAGTAAACTAATAATAAAGTTCCAAACTATAATATTTTATACCTTATTAAAAATATCGGTAAGTTATAATAGCCCGTAAGACTTATGGCGTACAACCTTAGCTTTATTACAGACGTTATAATTTTTAATTATTTTCTTAATTATTCGGCGTAACTCTGGAAAATCGTATTTCTTCTATAGCCGCCGAATGGTCTTAAAAATTCCTTAATATCCATATAATAGGTTTTTATGGAATTCCTTTATGAATTATTTTTGTTAATCTTTTAGAACATAAATTTTGCCATAATATAATAATTAGTTTTTGGGCTGTTTTTTCAGCTGCTAAACTTTTTTTTATTCCTTCGTATCATAGGAATTCCGGAACCGTATTAAAAATTCTGGAATTGGTTTTTTCAGGATTTCGCATAACTATATAATGCCATTTTAGTTATACTGTAATATCTGCATATTTCTTTTGGGGATTTTGGAATCATAATTACCTTTGCGACTAAGAATATCCGCCTGGATGTTCTTTTTTCCTTTAATGTAATATATTTTGAAGTTAAATTTTAACAGAAAAATTATTTAAGTCTTATATTTTTTATATAGTTCCTGTATTTTTATAAATCGGGTAAGGTTTTTGTAATTAAAGTAAATATCAAAAGGTTTTCGTATTCCGTTAAGAAAAAGTTCTTATTTTTTAAAAGCGTTAATAATTGCCAATAATTCCTTATCATAGATTAAATATTTGAGTTTTGCATTTCAAAATGTTTTTAAGTAATATGCTACTAGGTACCATTTGTTATTATCTTTTAGTTGTTTTAAGACGGCACCTAATGCGTAATTTGAAATATCCGTTTTTAGGCGTTTCTTTTTATCGGCGTTAGGTAATCTTATTATAGATCTACTAATAATTACATTTTTTAAGATTTAGATTGCTTCCTTTACATCTTTTAAAAGTTTAAATTTTTTCCTTACGTATTTCTTAATAATAAATTTCGTTAATGGTTTAATTATATTTCCGTATCCCTTAATTAAGTTACGTACGTAACCCGTAAATCCTAAAATTTGCCGGATATTTATAATAATCGCTTTATTAAGAATAAGCCAATCCTTAATTACTTTTATTTTAAAACGTTAAATCTGAATTTGGCCGGGAATAAGAATATATCCTAAAAAGTTTAATTTTTGTATATACCATATGCTTTTAGCTGGGTTAATTCGGATATTTGCTTCGTTTAACGTTTGGAGCATTTGGACAACTTACTTTTTGTGCTTTTCCAGAGTTTCGGAATAGATGAGGATATCGTCGAGATAGACAAACATAAATTTATCCAGAAACTTCCTGAACATAATTATAATTAGGCGTTAGAAACTGGCGGGGGTATTAATAAATCCTATAGGCATTATTCGGTATTCGTAAAGTCCGTATATCGTTCTAAATACCGTTTTTCATTTTTTTCCTTTAGTTATTTTGATACGGTAATAACCGTTTCAAAAATTAAATGCAATAAACCACTTTATTTTGCTAGCGTTTTCTTTTAACGTATTTATAAGGGTTAAGGGATATTTATTTTTAATCGTAATATTATTTAATTATCTGTAGTCGATTATTTTTCGGAAAACTAAATTTTGTTTTTATCGATTTTTTGCTTTTTATCCTTAGTTTTTGGTACCATAAAAACGGGATATCCAATAGGAAAATCAAAGGATTAAATATATCCTTTTTTCAGATTAAGTTAAATACTTTTCCATAAGGTTTTCGATTTATTAAGGTTCATATGGTAAATCTTATAAAATTTAGGATAATATCTTTTTTTGATGGGTATCTTATGATCCTATTAACTATATGGTAATAACTCGTGGTTTTTTTTGTCCTTAAATAATCTCTTGAACTGTCGATACTTAGGTAATACCGCAAAAGCTTAATCTGCAATCTGGATTTCTTTAATAACATAACAGATTTCTTAATTGTTTTTTTCGGGTGGCTTTCGTTTTTATTTTTATAAAAGTATTTGGTTTTTTTAATTAATATATGGGTTGCTGGATTTAAATTATGGTATTCCCAAAATAATATCGTACCCGGAAATATTAACAATATTTAGCAAAATTCGTTTTTAATATCCTTAAATCCGTATTGGGAGTTTTTCTGTTTCCCGTAAAATTCGTCCGTTTTCGTACGTAAATAAATTTCCGTTTACCGTACGTAATTTATAGGACTTTAACTTATATTTCCAGGGAATCTAATATTTTTTTATTATTAAAAGAAAAATAAAATTTCTTTCGGCTTTTAAGTTAATTATGGCTTTAAATATTTTATTTTTATATCGCAAGGGAATTTCGATCTAGTTACGTAATCCTTTTATTACCTTACATAAAGTCTTATATATTTGGGTTCCTTAATATCTTATTTTCGAAAAGCTTTATCGTTTTTTGATTAACGTAATTTATTTGCGAAAAGGTGTCTTTATTTTCGAACCTTCTTGGCTGCGTATTTGGTATAATAATTGTCCATATACTTATACTATTTTTTTCTGCTCAATTAACATCCGAAAATAATTATTTTCTTTTGGTTTAACTTCTGGTCTTATACCTTTTAAGTTATAAGGTCGGAAAGGTATATTTCCGAAAGGGATATTTCCATATCTAAGAGTTCGTATTAAATATAAAGTATTAGGACGTAACATAAATATCCATACGATATAACCTTTTGACTCCGTTTTAAATTAAAATATAAGTAATAAAACCTGGGGTATTCTGGCTATCGGGGGGTTTTTGTATATTTATACGCATTATCTAGTTCGGTAAATGTTTTTTCGTTTTATCCAGGCCAAAAGTTATTATTTTTTTTGGCTTTAAAATAAACGAAATAATCGTCCTAATAGCAAACGGTAAAATATAATAAGTTATAAAGGTTTACCGATAATATCTTCTAATATATAATATATTTTGAAAGTTCGTAAAATTCCGGGGACAATTATCCATAATTACTAATACCTGGTCGAAATTAACTATTTATATCGTATATTTCATACCTTTATATATTAAAATAACAAAGGTATCCTAATTTTATAGTTATTCTGGAAGCCGTTTGTTCTAGGTAGTATTTATAAGCTTTAACCTTAAAGTCCTAGTAAACTGGATAATTTTCGTATTTTAAGATGTTGCTTTTAATTTAAATAATTATGGTAATAATGAATTTTAACTGGGAGAAAATCGAACTAACTTTTTTTTCCTTTTCTTTTGCCTTATTGTTAATTTCTTATTCAGTTATTCTGACTTTCTTTTAAGGTTAAGGAATTCCTCCTTTTTTTAAAGTTCCTTTTGGCAGAAAAACGATATTCGCTCTTAAAATGTCCTTTTTTGCCATAATTAAAACATTTTACTTTGGACTTATTTTTCTTGGGCTTCTTCGAAGCGGAACTCGCTTTCTTCTGAGGTTTGCCCTTATCCTTTTTATTTCGGCTACTGGAGCCCTTATCGTCGTTTCGTTTATTGGTCCTTTTTTTTTCAAGGTACCGGTCGAAAATACGTCGGTCGGCAATAATAACCTTATCGGTATATTCCGGAAAAAATCCCACTTTCGGTTCTTTATATATCTTATCCTTAACCAAAGGGTTTAGGCCGTTATAATAAGGATAAAACAATACGTCCTCCGCCAAGTTGGAAATGGCGGCAAGGCGATTAAATTCCGTCGTATATTCGGCGGCTGACTTAGTTTGGTAAAAAAAATATAACTGCTTAATAGCGTCTTGCTTTTTATCGGAATTTCCGAACAAAGTTTGCATCCGTTTTTCGAAATGATCGTATTTATTAAAAATATAATTAATTATATCCAAAAAATTATCCGGGTAATTTTTTTAAATAATCTTTCATAATAAATTCGAATCACAAAAAATTTTCCTAATAAGTAACTATAAGATGGCCATTACCTTTTAATAATTTTCGGTTAGAAAGTTTTTATAAAATTTAAGGTAAAACCTGGCTTACACCAGAAATCCTTCCGGATCCTTAATTTTATTATAAGGCTTGGGGGGATTCGGCTTATAGCCCTTAACGTCTGGCATTCCATAATAAGTGGGAAATAATATGGTTCCTTCGCGGATCTGGTTTGCTCCGAACAATAACAGAATCGAAATTCCTTTTGGAATTTGTTTTGCTCCGAACGAAGGTGGTCGAAAACCACTTCCTTGGCTTCGTCCTCCGGCTAAGCTAAATTAAGGAAAAACCGGTTTTTTTCCTTTGGCGAATCGAACGTTCTTTTTCTTTAGGCCTTTAACTTTTTGTACCAAAAAGTCCAATTTTTTTTCCATAGTAAGTTCTTTTTTTTTCCCTTTAGAACCTCGGTTCCATATTTTTCTTTAGCCTTTTCCTTAGTTACTTCCTCCTCCAACTCCTTTTTCTGGACTTCGATAATATCCTTAAGGGTCGGAGTAAATTATTATTTGGGCTGCGAAAATAATCCTCCCTAAGATCGAATAATAAAAGGTATTATATTATTAATTAATTAAAAAACTTTTTCGATAGGAAATAAATTATTTAATTTAGTTATTAATTTTTTACTAGCTAATATCGGGGATCGGGTATATTATTTATCTTCTAAATGTTATCCTATAATATCGGCTTTATTAAGTTCAAAAAAGCTTATGCCCAACTAGGCTTTAAATCATTCGTCAGCTATTAATTAAGGAATTATCAAAATGTAACGAACTTATTATACATCCACCTAAAGGTATAAGTAATATTCAAAAAAAGTTTTTGATTTGCAAATAACAATAAGGTAAGGAATAATTTAGCGATTTATTCGTTAAAAAGGTTTAAAAACTTTTCCCTTAATAAAAAAACGGTATAATTATTTTTAAATTAAAAACTTAAATTAATAATTAAAAAACGAAATTAAATAAATATTATTTATATAAAGGACATAAAACTTTATATATTTTTCTTATTTTTTCATATTTCTCGTAATTTCTAAAGATTACGAGAAATTATAGTAATTAATATCTACTGTCTCCCGGTATCCCTGGAGACAGCCAGAAACCCGAGGTTTATCCAAGGGGGAAATAGAGATCCCGAGCATCTCCAATTTCCTGGGCCTCTTCCGGGTCTAGTGGAGTCCCTCTTGGACGTAACATAAACGTAATAAGTCGAATAAGAAAATATCCGAAATATATTTGGTTTTAAATTAAAAACAGTTATAATTTAATGAAGATTTTGTTAAAAAATTCCGATTTAAAAGGTTTAAATACTTTTTCTAATTTTTTGGTAAAGTTTAACGAAATAACCTGGTTTGTTCGAAAGGGTTTTCCGGTTTCGGAAGCCTTTTTTTTTCTTAAGTTTCTTATGGGCCGCTTAAAGAGACGTCGTAAGATTATTATTGTTTTTCTCGAGCTGGAAAATCCGTTCGTTTATGGCATCTAGTCGTTGCAGAACTTTTTCGCAAAAGAGGTAAGGTTTTTTCTTTTTTTCTTCGGATTCCATTTTAATGTCCGGGTAATCAGGGACTTCGTAAATGGGCTGTTCGGGTTGTTTGCTGGTAGACATAGTATTAATCTATATTATTCAGAGTTTGACGGTATTACTAAATAAAAACTTACAACGTATAACGGCTAAGAGTTTAACCAATTATTAAACCTTAGTCGTACGGGTTTATGTTGGCAAAAGTATCGTAGGAATTTAAATAATAAATACAGTAATTATGTTACGTTTCGTAATTTTAAGGATGCCTTGGGTAACGATGTTATATTGCAAGCTGAAGCTATCTAGATTATGGAAATAATGAGCGTATATATCCTTGTTCTGGCTCAAGGTGCTTAAGCGGTTCAAACCTTTGAGCCCGTTAAGCCCTTTGAGCTCCTTTGCCGGCTTAAGGGGCTTAAGGTGCTTGGCACCTTGAGACCTTTGAGCCGGTTACGTGACTTCTTGGCGGTGGTCGGGACTCGTCTTTTTCGTGGGCCCGACCGTCCGTGAAGGGCCAAGACCGTTAGGTCATAACAATTGACTACTGATTTGAAAGCATCAAAGTGTCGAATATATCTCTACTTCAATGCGGCTTTCGCGTTCTGTTATCATAAGTTTGCCATAGGCTCCTACATGAAGCATGCCTGCGGAGGAGCGGTTGTTTTACAACGTTTCTTCAAAGAAGAAATGCTGTCGCAACAGCAGCATTCTTGATGATCACGCTTAAGGCTCGATGGCATTATCTCGGATCTCCCGCCGAGGGGTTCGTTAAGTCAATCTGCGGTCCTCGTTCTAACTTGTCCTGGACTGGCATCTACTAAATTCACGATAACCATGGTTCTTATCATATGAAGGATTATCTGGAACGGCACTGTGACGTATACTCTTAAGCTAGTAGCGAGCTCAGGAAAGTGCCCCCATAATTCAGGTGACACATAAGTTACTATCACCCCCTATGGTGTTTAACGTCCTTCAACGCAACATATGGTTGCTTTCTGGAGATAAACGACACTGACCAGTTTTTGGCGTAAATTTCTCACATCAACATGGGGAGTTTCTGTTACTACGAGATCCGGACGGCTTCATGTGCGCACCCGTTGAAAGTTTGCTCGCCGTGTAGGATTCCGTCACTCCCGTATAAAAGTCCTCCTCCTGGAATAGCACCATGTAGACTGTGGAGTTTGAATGGACTGGGACAGAGAGGTACCGGGACGAGAACCGCCCGAAGACGTCTAGTAAGTACTGGCATATTCAATCATCCCATCCTAACATCGGTCCGTTAAGCATGCGCATAACCGAACCGCAGTGAAGCGCGGCTGGATTGAATCTAGATATGGCGCATCTTCCCGAAAGGGGCTTCAGCTCTCCGTTTGCAACTCCAGGCCGTACACAGAATTTATGGGATGTCCAGCTTGACACCGACCCAGGGGAGTCAACCTCGAGGGGACGAACGGCACTTTGGGGTGACGTAGCCACTGGCCCTGGCCCAGGAGATGTGCTATGTCCTAGGTACAATTTTGGATCACCGTGTCGACTATAAAACAATTTGTTCATTTCATTCAGACAACTTGTAAACTACCTCAACCAAACGTCTACCAACACATAACCCCAACACTCTTCCATCAAGCTCCGACATGGATCTTCTTCGCGCTGTCTTTAATCACCTTGTGCTGCCTCCCCAGCTACCTGGAGGACGGGACTCAAACATCGAGGCCATCTTACACGATGTATTGATACGTATCATTCGCGCCTGCGAGACTGTCGATGCATTTTGTGGATCCGCCATGATCCAAATCGTTCCAATCCCTGCGAGCCTCGCTTGACGCCTGCCTTGCTCTCAACGCGGGTTGTCTTGAGAAGTCAACGATGCCGGAACACTTTGGCCAGCTAGACCGGAACAATATGCTCATTCTGTATGTGGTCGAACAAATTGCCGCCTTACTCGTTCGGCACGATACCTGGTCAGTAGATACAACCTGTACAAGGACTTTTCACTTGTTAACGAAAACAGCAACGGTCAGCAGTATATCGTTTTCAAAGAATTCAAGACATCTACCACCTCTGAGCAAGTTCTAACTGCGGATCATGCCCTCAAGTGGGACTTTCCCGGTCATTCTGCCCAAGTACCCCTTGACGAATTCGCCAACATGCCATTCAAGGAGAGTCTCGCTACTTTTTCTCGAGCAGGCTAGCATGGAAGCGCTCTACAACCTCCAAGCCAGTACTCGGGAGGCTAATGTCCCCGTCACCGAGACGAGAGATACGACTGACCCGGCACTGGTCACACAGATGCTCATGCCAATTCTCGAGGCTATAGGCAGTCGCAACCACGCCCCTGTACTTCGGAAGCGTGTGAGGCATGAGGTCAACACACAGGGTGAAGTTTTGCCCTGGCGCCGACTTCCGTTCTGGTTGGTCTTGCGCGTCGCAGCTCAGCGGCAGCTCAGCCTCGCGCTTGGCAACGAACTGGGCCGAATCGGCTACAAATTTCTCATGTGCGTTCTACTGGGTCAGCTTATCCAGGAGTCCGCTGGCAAGCTCAACCCGGAATTGACCATGATGCTCCGCGCCAAGCTCTTACGTCGTATGGCGAAGCTGGAAATGGACAAGGCCAATATCAGGCCATCCAACGCAGCGATCTCCGAGCCCTTATTCATTCGACTTGGCCCTATGATCAAGGCTACCGTCGAAGAAGTGACTACACAATTCGAGGCTACATGGGAAAGCTCCAAGCAGGCAGCAATCTGGCATATTCCGAAGCTTTCCTCAGGTGCACCTGACTATGCGCTTCTCTAAAATGCCCTAGCAGCTGTGCACAGCAGAGGGGTTAGTTGAGTCCAGCCTCGGTCGTTATCATCCATCCTCGTTTGGCACCTGGTGCAAAGCTCCCTGGCTGTGATGCCGGGGCTTGCGATGAGCAAGTAGCTGTTGTGGCTGGGCCGGTAGGATCGTGGCTGGGCCTCACTGATCCAGCCGCATAGGAATAGGATGTTACAGTCAGATAGCGACAAGACGCCGCGCTGGAGATCATTGTGGGCGAACAGAACTAGCTGTTGCCGGGCGAGGAGAGGCGTGCGGATTGCTGCTAGACGACGGCATTGTGAGCCTCGGCGGCGAGTTCCTACGGAGCTAGCACAAGCTACTGAGGTATAAGGCCTCCGGGGGAGGTGAATGAAAGTGGATATTATTCTGTCGGCAATGCTCTTTAGTTCTTTCGCCATTTGATCTGCTCGGTAGAAACACAAGGAAATGGGGCGGCTCGGATTACCGTCTGGGCCGGGTTCGATGGCCCGGGCATAGCGGCGGATAAGTGACGGCCGAAACCGAATGGGAACTACTCTCAATCAATCATCGCCAATTGCCAATACTTCTACCCCAGGCCTACCTTCATCAATCCTGCTGTCTGTATCCATTTTCCAAGCACCGGACTACGAATGGCGTCTTTCTTCTGCGGGATACTGATTGCGTCTGGCTACAAAAATATAATCGGCTGCGTTAGGGTTTGCACTACCCACCCACCCACGCTAAAATTTCCTACCACGGGTATCCGTTGGTGGGTAAAAATTTAGGTAGGTGGTTAACATGGTGCGTGAGTAAAATGAAATTACCGATATTATCAATAACATTCCCGATTTAAGTAAAATATAGAAATTTTTATTAGTTAATTTTTTCGTTTTAATACGTAAATTTATATACGCAAATATTATAACGGAAATACAGATTATTGCGTAAAATAATACGTATTTAAAAATACTTATGGATATCCGTGGATGGTTAATTTGTGAGTGGGTAGTGGTGGGTATATTTGGGAGAACGCCAAGACCACCCACGGTTACCCACCCACGGTCGTGGGTAGTCCGTCGGTACTCATAGGGTACCCATTGCAAACTCTAGGCTGCGTGCATAAATGATTGGCTCTGGTAGCTTCACACCACCACCTTTTTCTCGGATACCCACCCACCTTCTGGCGTTGCCGGATCAAATTCACAACACTTTTCCTTTCGAAAGCCCATGAGGAGGACAGAATACTGCTCCACCATCAATATAGAGAGGGAAAAGTGGTTAATACTCGGTAAGATTTCAGACATCTGCAAATACTGGTCATTATGCCGCGCAAGTCACGTAATAATTAATAAGAGAACAATCCTGATGCGATGACCCAATTATTCATTGGACGAACCGGAAGTGTTCACCTACAATGGTGTCAGGGGCAAGTTTTCGCATCTCGCCAGGTATGCGGCTCATGAGCCCCACCTAGCATTAACCGCTTGGATTAGTGTGCCGCAATCCTGCGTTAGTCCCTACGGTTAACCCACGGGAAAACTATTCCTAATTTGTATGGCGTAATATGGGAAAACTGTTGCCTGATATCATAGTACATTTCTCGGCCGGTCTTGGCTCTCCTCGTAATCATCCCGCTGACGCCAGCGTGGGACCACGACCCCGCAGTTGAAGACGATGGGAAAAGCGATTAAGCCGGTTTCGGCCCCGAAGAGCCCTGTCGTTTGGCTTAAGCACACATCGGCAACGCCTGCGGTTCTATTGGTCTCCTCCCCAGCACTATCAACGGAGCGGCTGCCGACTTCATTGAACCCGGCTCAGACCTCGCAGCAATACGCAGACATGCTATACCGCTGCAGATGACCGAACGTGCCGATATGTTGTATTATAGTGAACCCTTTGAGCTCGCTCACAAATCTGTCAAGGAAGCCGGGGATACACTCGCAGTTTCGGCAGCTGAAGAAACTAGCCAACACTTTGTGGCTTTTGTGAAAGCCAAGGGATACCATCAGTATTCAATAGTTTTTCATTCTAGTCTAGCCTGACGGTCCCACCTTGGCTATGATATCTCGACGAAATTGATCCATGATCTGTTCCACACCAAAGGCAGGGAAACCAGGGCTCAAAGCCCCGCCGTTCCCAAGGACTACCTGAAAGGCCTCGTTTGCCGTTTGCGTCAGTAATCCAAGCCGTGGAATCAGCTCAAGCTCCTTCTGAATCTTGATGAACTTGAGCGAGGAGATAAGCATCAATGCATGAACGCACATCTCTGCATCTAAGGTCTGCAAGCCCTCTAGACGGAGCGAGAGTAACGACTGAGCCCGCGTCTCGAAATGCGGGATAGACTGCGTTGTGAGTTCCGTGCACAATAATTTATACAAGCTTCTCACGTTCATGGTGTATGAGAGCAACATCAATGCTATGTCTGTGTCCACCTTTTCGCCCCAGCCAAAGGTAATACCACCGAGGTGGGAGCATTGTGTGCTTCCTGAGCTTGACAAGTCTGGCAGACTGCAATCCGGCGACTCTTCAGGGCCTTGGTGCTGCTTAGGATGTGTGAAAATTCCTAGCAACTCTAACATCATGTCCAAATGCTGCAAAGTCTTCACCACCAACACGTTTTTGTCGTTGCCACCCGCTCGATTCGCCCTCTTAAGATCGTGGAGATCATGTGACACTTTGCTGTTAAGCTTGGTCAGCTTGTTTATGATCATCCAGTGTACTTCGATCGGACGAGTTTGTGTGTCTGGAAGGTCTGAATGGGAGGACGATGGCAGGCTATTCCAAGCCAACTCGCTTCTCTCCTGTAACGTTTGGTTGAACGTCGCCTCCGGGGTGCTCTGCAGAGTTTTTGGCGGCATGTTTATGCCTCCCGTAAAAATACCACTGTCCGGAATGTGATTTGTTGATGATGTAGGAACGTAGCTTGTCTGCGGCACCGCTGCGGCTCTTGTATCATTGCTCACACTGTTCATGGCGCCAGTTCCGTCCAAAAACATCATGTTCCCCAGCTCTTGCCATTGGTCCTCGGTATACTGTAATGGCAACGATCTATCCTGAGGCTTGGAAGTTGAAGGTCCAGGGGAAGATGATATCGATCGCATCTCGGGTATGATACGCCTAGGGGGGTGCTCCAATGGGGACGTGTTGTGCTCGTGGTACTGCTCTTCTGGAACCCTCCCGAGAGCATCAGGAACTGATAAGTTGCTGCTGTCTGCTTCTGTCGAATGTTGCCGACGCCGTTTCCGGCTCGTATGGTTCGGTTTGTTTGTATCATTATGCTCTTCTGCCTCGAGGGTTATGATGCATCTGATGCCCGCCTGCATGCATCGACGACATTGTTGCAGTTGTGCAATATACTGTTTGTGAGACCGCTCGCAGCGTATTTTCATGCGTCTGCATCTGTCGCATGCTGATCGTCGACTAATGTCTTCTAAGCACAGTCCATTGTCGATATCAGTGTCCTGACTCTGATCTGCATGGCTTGGGAGGTTGGTGATATCAACATGGTCAATTTGGCTTTGAATTGAGGCAACTTGAGGAGCTTGCTGTCCTGAAATGGACAGTGCATGTTGGTAGGCCATCCTGGCAGTACAAATTAGGAACAACACTACATCACAGTAATGGGTTACTACGGTGTTATGGGCCATTTTAAAAACACTGCGAGGTCGCCACGCTCGAGCCTTACAACGCTGTCCCATTTTAAAGTTCTCGTTGCTCTGGATTGAGGGTTCGCCCATGAGCAAGCTAAACCTAATTTATATAGCGTGATTTTTGGCGCGGCCCACGGCTACATGACAGTGTTTTAAATATTTTGCCTGATACCGTAGTACAATGGAAGGAGCGCTGGAAACTAGCCTGAGGAGACATGTCAGAAACATGGCATGGCAGCCTGTCAAATTGTGGAAGACGGATGTTACTGCATTTGTCAGTTGGGTGCTGACTGAGTGCATATGCAGCTGGTTGGTTCTGATTGCGTGTTCGACCCGCAGCATAGCGGGCACAGAAGGATTTGATGCTTGTTTGAGACCTCCGTCGCATCGCAAAGTACTGCAGAACTTACGATTTTTTAGTCGTATCTACGCGCAGGTGTGGCGCACGCAGCATGGATTGCAATCCCCGTGGGGTAGCGTGGGGTAACAGAGCCATCTCTCGACACGAGTTCACACCACCACGGCTGTTTCTTGCGCCTTGGCGACCAGACTGTATGCATTCCATTCGCTTTCGTATGCTGAGTGTCTCCCGAGTGCTCAATGAGCCAAGCCGTCGATCTCCACCTCTGTCCATGTCGTCAGCCTGATATTGGAGCGAGCAGTCAGCATTAGTGGACAGGGCACCATTATTCTTGTACGGTACCCCTCCGCTCCTGGGACTAAAATATACGTCCCTTCTTCCTTCATCACATCCTCTTTGTGAAGAACTTTATACATTTCTGTTCCCAGTAGCCATGGCGTCATCCAGGCTTATTATCGTACTGCTACGCGCTGCCAGCGCAGTGCCTTTCTTATTCGTGGCTATCTGGTGTTTTAGCACGTAAGCAACATGCATCGGCGTTTCTTACCCCTTTCGCCAAATTTTGAACTCAAGTGAGCTGTGCCTCTCAAGAGCAGGCTCCTGCGCTGGGCCTCTCAAGGGCAGACTCACGAGCTATCCTACCCAGACCCTAGTTCAGAGAGGGACCTACTGACCTCCGATGCTGCAGCATGGACCCCGAGAAGATCGTCGCGACCTCTCAGCCCGCCGTCGATTCTGGCTTTATTGAGTGGGACGGCGGTAAGCTCAAAATGCTTGACCGGTTCTACGGCGTGGACTCCCTGGACCAGATATTGCGCGGTGCTATGGCAACCTTTTCTCCTTCGACCTTCGGCTACGACAGCATTGGCTCGTGGCAATTCTTTCAGTTCCTAGTCGATTTGGGTCCCATATATGCCATATGGTTCTTGGAGTCCAGTCGCGCAGTGAACGTGTGGTCGCCCGCGTACTTGTATGTTTGTTTTAGTGTGGTTACACCGTATGAGATGGCCACTAACTTGGTATCCCGCGTAGTCCTACGTTCTTCGCCTTCCTCGGCCAGCTCGTGGGTGTAGGAACGGTAACGCCTGTGTTCTACTTCTTGTGCATTGCGTTCGGGCCGTCCGCCTCGGATCTCGCGAGGGCCTCGCGACGACAGTCACGCTGCGGAAACAACATGTTCGTGGTTCCACTGATAGTTCTCTTTCACACCTCAGTGGTTTTCGCCATGTTCTTAGCCCCAGAGCCTGCAGCGCGGCATTATTGGACTTGGGCCTGGCAGCTGTCTCCTCTTTGGATCGGTCTTGGCAACATTGTCGCTCTCCAAGCTCTTAAACTTTTGCAGTTGAAGGGTTCGTCCTTCATGGCGCCGAAACAGATGCTTGGCCTGATAGGTTTAATATCATCTGGGGTGTGGATTTACACACTTCTTTTCTCTCCTCATCGGTTATCGACCCTTTTTGTTCCTCAAGCCGGTGCACAGTCTGGCTTGATTTTACACATGCGAAAGGCGCTCCAGGCCGACGAAATAGGGGTGGTCACCGGCATTTTCTTGTGGTTAGCTTATTCTTTGTTTGATCTCTATGTTACTGGGCTGATAGGGAGTGCGTGGCTTCTTTGCATCGTCCTGGCTCCAATCGCTACTCTCTGTGTTGGCCCAGGGGCCACTTTCGCGCTCGGCTGGTACATAAGAGAGGGCATCTTGGAATCCACTGGAAAGTCTTGATTGGAAGAGCAACCGAGAAGCTGTTAGATATGCCGCTGAACCAAAGATTCAACTACGAGAGAATAGCTTTGAACTTAAGTTCATATCTGACACACTCCTCTCCTTCCCTTCCCTCACAGCGTTTGGTTTATACGGGGGAGGCTGGACTTTATCCTTTTGCGGTTACCGCGATGGAGCGCTGGAACGTTCACGTTGATGGTATGGTGGTTGTCAAGGGTCTGGGTGTTCAGTACCCGATATGTAATCCTGATCAGCAGTCTGGAGATCGAATCTACGGTGGCAATCATATAAGCTTCGGTATCTCTTTCTTTATTCTTGCTATAAAATCCGGGGTAGTTTCCATAGATAAGAATTTAAATTAAGTCACTCGTTTCACAAATTTGGACAGTGGTTATCCTCTCCAAATATATATATATATGTAAATAAAACTAAGAAGAAGAGCAACTGATAAAGCAATTTGTCTTCTACGTATGTATTATATATCCTCACCCTGTGGATTTTGCAAAGAAGAAAAATCCCCCTAGAGGGATCCTGCCAAGCTGTGAAGCGCAACTCATTTCAACTACAGAAAACCTAAGGCTACCGCGTCGCCGCGGCAAGCACAATATGCCCTCGTTTTAATAGCGTTAACCGTACGTCGACTATACGTCGACCATGCATACCGGCCGGTGGCGTATGACGGCTTGCGAGGCCTGCGCCAGTAGGCCGAGCCAGCCGCCATGCACCAAGGGCCCGGGGGCTTCAGCCCCCCCTCCCCGGGCAATTAAGATAACGATACGGTTGGCCAGGTCGACTGTCCAGTACGGAGTGTCACAGAGATCACTGCGACAAAACCCAAAAATCACGAATAGGTACACGCCCGAGTAAATTTAACCGAAATTTTAATGAATTAAGCAGAAATTTAAAGTTTTCTTAAGTATATATATGCGTTAAACAAGATAATTGAGTAGATTTAATTGATTAACTAACCTGACTAACCTAACTCATCTGATCTAGTTAATATTATCGTCGACTTGATTAATCTAACCTAGTTGACCTTATTATCGACCTGATTTTATCGTCGACCTAAACTAATTGTCGACTTTGTTCTTAAAGCCTGAAAGCCCGGAGACATATACGTATAGATTTGTTTCTTAGACTTTTGTTAATTATATAGCGTGTATAAGATTTAATAATACCTTAACATTTAAAAGCTTTAGCTCTTAACCTAACCTTATTACCGATTTTATCGCCGATATAAATTAATTTTCTTAACTTCATTAAATTAAATTAGTTATTAACTTAATTATTTAATTATTTACTTTTTTATTAATTTAATTTAATATTTTAATATGTAATATAGCTTTAATAATTTTAAAAACGTTAAATTATGTATAAAGTTATAATTTATATATATATATATATCGTAAATTGAGGACCTAATTGTATTTAGTAAATACAATATACATACAGTGGGGTAACTTTACTAAAAATTTGGGTTTTGTCGCTGTGATCCCTGTGCTGCACCCTAGTCCAGGGCAGGGCATCGGGGCTCCAGAGCTTTTGGGGAGGACCCATACGTATGGTGCGCTTGCCTTTACTTTCCTATTTGGGCGAGCCAAGATCCAAATAGGGAAGTCGGATTTAAGGCAAGCGGAATATTCGACACAAATAACCCTCGTCCACTTCGTTCGCAAGCTTAAAACGTTAAAACGAGGGCACAAATCAATTTTATTGCAGTCGGTTTTGTGAATATCATCTTACATGAAATAATATTATCCAGCTTGTCCCACCGTTGATGCTCTCATCTGCCCCAACCTAAGTCATTTAGGTACTCCCTGTTTTCTTCAACCTCACGTAACACGTAACAGGCCTACGTGCCAAATTTTCAGTCGCCTCGTAGCCCCTAAGCTTTTCCGGCGGGGGCTGCAACTCGAACGTCCACAACAACACGGCAATTACGATTCGCATCTTCAAGTATACCAGCTTCTTCCCAAAGCACGCCCTCAACCCTGCACCAAATTGCATTGACGGGCCGGCACGAGCATCAAACGTCTCATTCCCATTCTCATCCGTCTTGATCCAGCGCTCAGGCTTGAACTCGCCAATATCACTCGAATCCCAGTTTGGAATCGCGCGATCCTTGTTTTCCTGCGACCATTTTGAACGCACACCCTCAGGGATCCGCTCGTTAATATCATTCGAGGTCATATAGCCCGGCCCGTTGGACATCATAAACACATCCACGCCCTTTGGAATATGATGTCCTAGCAGCTGAGTATCGCGGACAGCCGTGCGCACTGCAGCAGACGTCGTCTGGGAACACCGTATGAGCTCCTCCACAACGGCATCCAGATAGGGGGTCCGCGTCGTCGTGAACTTCTCAGCCGAGGGAACGCCGTTATCCTGGCCAAAAGCATCATACAGAGCTCTACGAAGCTTGCTCTGTACGCGCGGGTTGTCCCCCAGGATCTTGAGGGACCACTTTAGCGTTACGGCTGTGGTGTCGAATCCGCCGACGAGAAAACCGAAGAGCTCATCTTTGGCTTCATTGCTGTCATATCTGGGTGGGCGATTCTCTTTCCTCGCGGCTTGCGACTCGCGGCGAACCATGAGGTCTGTGGCACATGTGATTTCTGTCAAGTCGTCGGTTGTTTCATGGGTGCTGTTGAGGAGGCGGGCTTTGGCGTCTTCGAGGCGCGTTTGGACGAGGCGGTCGTTGTAGATTTTGGCGCGGCGGTAGGATGGTGTCATTCGCAAGAGCCAGTGCCTCTGGCGTGGCATGAGGGATGGTACGGTTACATTGATTCCAAGGGCGACGATAGCCATTGAGTTCGCAGCTGTGTTGAGTGGTGGATTTGGCAAGTCGATGGGGTCGTCCTTTGATGTGGGCATGTTGAACTTGGAGGTCTTGATGAACGCGGTCGCCTCGGGCAGTGAATCCAGCTTACTTCCGAAGGCGATGTCCCAAATTGCGTCGAAAGAGAAAAGAATTAGATCATCTGCAGCCCAGAAGGGGCGGCCAGATGCAGCGTCGCTCTTCGCCATCCATAGTTCCATGAGGTTTAGACTATGCATGTGAATTAATGGAGCAGCCACGCCGTTGAGAAAGGGGGTCGCCATTGTATCAGCAATCAGGCGGACGCCTTGTCGGAATTTCTCATTTGTAGGCTGAATGATATGATTGTTTGGAACCGTACCAGAGAAGATATCCTGGAAGAACTTGGATCGATCGAAGTCTTTCAGACGGCGCAGAAGGATATCTTGTGTTTCTCGTGGGTCGGTGATGTAGACAGCAGGTTTAGAGAAGGGTCTTAAGAATAATTGGTAGACAGGGGAGTTGAGCTTGACACCTTGGTGCGATATCCAATCATGAAAGGTACCGACTCGTTGTTTATGCTTGAGCAGATCCGGTAAATCCCCCAAGATACGAGTGGCTGAATGCCGATGGTAAGGGATGCCGGCGATCGGTTTTGGAAGTGCAGCACGATACACGATATACGCAGCCAGGAAGATGACGCCGAGCACCGAATACATTGCAGGGGCGCCCAGAAGAGGCAGCATTTTCGCTCAATAGAGAGGGGCGGAATATTGTAGATGGTGTGTCAGACGAATGAGAGTATTTGGACATTGAAAATATTGACTCGTGGATGAGCCTTTAATCCAGAAAGCTATCGGCTATATATCAGGGCGAGAAGAAGTTGGAGAAGCAAGTCTCTGTCTTGAAGTGAAGTTAAACTATAGTCCTGCTCAGTGCCGTCTTGGGTGTGGGGCAGACCCTCGGGATGCAGGCCTCTCCGAATTGAAAACAAGGGGAGTGCAAACGCAGGGGGTGTGGTTAACTTGAGAAGGGATTACGGAAGTCGGCGTGATGGCCTAATTATTCCATATCTATCTTAGAGGATACTTCCGGGGTAAGCTTACGTCCGGAGGAATCCTCCGACACATTTTTAATTTCAGCCGATCGGGCCCCGTTTCCTCCGTCCAGGTCCCACTTGCCCCGATCACCCCCCGATAAACTGCCAAATGCAGCAAGATATGCTTGATATCTTAAACCTCTTTTAGTTAAGAGTTAATTCGTGCCAACTTGATCAGGTGTATGGGCAAATGAGACTCTGGCGCGGGGAAAGCCGATGAGTAAAGGGTCTAGCCTGACATAGAAAGCTTCGAGTATGGGTCTGAGGCTGATCTTCTTGGGTACCCGTCCGATGGTTTACACGGGCTGAGTCTAGCATTCTCTAATTGTCACACTTACGGGAGCAGATACACAGCACTTGAGGTTATATTGACTTGTAGGAAGCTTCGAAACGGTGATCCCACTTCTTGTGGGCGATCCACTGATATTGGGCTTCGGAGAGGAACAACTTTGTTCCGGATAATCCATTAGGTTTTGCACTACCCACCCACCCACGCTAAAATTTCCACCCACGAGTACCCATGCACCCCTACTACTCACCCGTAAGTTGATAGTAAAGATACTTTGATAAAACGCAATTACTTATAGAATAATTATCCGTAAGTGTTCAAAATGCTAAATAATTAATTACTTATAAATATTTATTTATAACTTTAAGTTTTACAATAGAAAAACTTTTTTAAAATTAATATTTCAAATAAAAATATTTAATTGTTATATTAAATTTTAATTAATATATTTATAAACGTAATATTGTATTAATTTTAAGTTATGAATATATTTTTAAAAATTTCAGTTTATTACATAATATTTCTAGATCATATATTACGATCTTATGATATGATTTAATTTATTTACTATAAATTAGTTTTTTATAAAATAATGTATAATTTATGTTATTATAATCGAATATTTTACTGGTTTTTAATATGTTCGGTTTCAAAAATTTTATTAATATATTTTTCGAGTAATATGTTGTTTTGTAAGTTTATATATTATCTAGCCGGAAATATTATTGTCTAATAAATTCATAATATTTTATAAACGAAATTATATTTATTATACAGTAAAACTAATTTTTTATTTTTAGTTAGTAATATAGCGTATTGATTATAAGTATTATATAAATCAATAATTACTAAAATATTTAAATATATTAATATATATGTTATTAACGCAAATATAAAAATAAAACATAATACAAATAGTTTCATTTATTTTTTACAAAACGTCTATTATTAACAGTAGAAATTATAAATTTATGCCGTGAAATATATGTTGAATATCTTTATATATAAAACGTTAAAATAAATTTTTAAATATTATAAAATAAATAATATTTTTCATATGTACGAATTTTTCGAAATATAATAATTTAAGTAAAAGAGACATAATTTAAAAAGAATTAAGAACTCATAAATTGTCACGACCTGACAAGCTCAGGCCTACGGAAACGGTCGCAACAAGGATGACACGACCCACCTTGTAAGTTACGTAACTAAAAGTAATCACTAACGGATTAATGATCACTTCAGAACAGTCACGATCAAAAATAATCATAATTACTATACCAGGAATAATCGGTAGTAATTGCCAGTAAAAAACAAAAAGGATATATACGTTTATTATTTCCATAATTTAAATAATACTAGTTTACAATATTTATTAATATCAATTATTTATGATTAATAATTCGTTACTTAAAATATTTTTGGTATTACGAAACGTAATATGTTATTATATTTATTATTTAAATTCCCACGATATTCCTATTAATATAAATTTATCGACTTAAGGTTTAATAATTAGTTAAACCGTTTAGCCGTTATATGTTACAAATTTTTATTTAATAATACCGTTAAACTTTGAGCAATATCGCCGACATTATATTTATTAGCAAGTAACCTAAATAACCTATTTACCGAATCCCTAAGGACCCTAATACCGGAATAAAATCCGAGAAAAAAAAGGAGTAATTTTGCTTTTTTCGAGAAAAAGTTTTTCGACGCCTGGATGCTATAAACGAACGCATCCTTTAGCTGGAATAAGACAAAAATAATCTTATTACGTTCTTCCAAATTACCCATAAAAAATTCGAAAAAAAAAAAAGGCTCCCGAAACTAAAAAACCCTTTCGGTCGAACTAAATTATTTAGCTAAATTTTATTAAGGAATCAGAAAAAGTCCTTAAATCCCTTAAACCGGAACCTTTTAATAAAATTTCCATTAAATTATAATTATTTTTAATTTAATGCCAAATATATTTTAAGTACTTTCTTATTTAACTTATTACGTTTATTTTATAAATTAAATTCGTAATTAAACGATTTATCGGAAATGCGGTTATTTGGTTTAAGCCGGTTATAAAAAAATACGTTATTTTGTTAATCGAAAAACGAAACCCAAAAATAATACGAATTTATAACAATTACGAATAATTCGAATAGGTATTAACGAAAATATTCGGAATAATAAACGAAAAAATAAAAACCGAAATATAAATCTAATAATTATAATAAAAAAGATCGGTATTTAAATATGGTAACATATTTATTTAGTTAGTATTTAAATTAAATTAAGGACAAAAAATATTAATAATTAAGTTTTTCGACAACCTGAAAAAAAAATATAGAAAAATTTTTTTAAATTAAATTGATTTAATTATTTATTAGATTATATTGCTATAATAATTAAGATTAATAATTAATAATATACTTAATGTACGAAAGGTATTAAGGGAAAACATAATAATAAGTTTCGGTATACGGCTAATATTAATGTTTTTCGGCGTAATAATACTTTTTACGGCATTGAACCGGGCCTTATAAAGCTAGGAGCTACTTATAAAAGGGATTAAAGCCAGATTAAATGTTATAATTACGGAAAAAAAGGGCATAAAGCCTATAAGTGCCCTTTGCCCAAAAAGCCATAAAAAAATAATTAAAAGCCTATACCCGAAAAATAATCTAAAGGGAATTAAAAAAAAAAACAAATTTATTAACATAATTCGACCTAAATATATGTCAGGCCTCCCGTAATAAGAAATACAATAAGGGATGCGAAAAGCCAGAAACCTAATTTAATAAGTAATTAAGGAAAAACGGAATATCTTTAAAGGATGGCTAAAAAAGTACCAAAGCTGGACGGAAAAAGTTTATCCTGGAACCTTTAATTAATACGGTAAAATACATATTGTTTATTGCAAACGATAAAACTGCCCTGCCCATAAGGAATAAAAATGATATATCCATAACAGAATTACCCGTATATATTACGAGGGATTCGATTTTCCTAATAGAACAGGAAATAACAAAAATAACGAATAATAATATTAATATTTTCGATCCATAACCTTTGAAAATAATTTTCTTTAATTGGCTATAACAGAAAATTGGTTAAAAAGGAAATAATATTTATAGGAAAACCCCTTTTGTTATTACGAATAATACGATTACTAAACAAAAAAGAAGTTAATTTAATGTACGGTAAAAAAGTATTGCCAAAAAGCTATTACGGATTTTTATTTCCAATTAATATTTACTATAGATCCTAATAAGCGATAAACCTTAAAGGAAAAAATTTAACGATTTATACAAGATTTTTAATAAAAAGGGAATAAAGTTTAATAGGAAGTTATACGCCATATTAAGGAATAATTTATTTAATAAGGAAAGGAACTATAGCAGAATTAGGAATAACTAATACGGTTCGAAGGAATAGTACGCCGGCAAAAACGATAAATATAACAGTTCGACGCGCTGTACCAAAAAATATAAACCAGGTTTAACGAATTCGAACAAAGGTTAAAAAAAAAGGTTATTTATAAAAAAGCCGCAAAATAACGAAACCTAGGGAAATTAGGATAAATTTTTAAAAAGGGTTTTAAATACGACGATAAAAGCCGTTAATAACCTTATTACCCTGGATATACGAATCGGAACGTATTGGTATATTGTAATAATGGATTGCAAAACTATATACGGGAATTATATCGTACCGGACGTAATTAACGAACTTAAATTATTATGGAAATATAAATTAAGATTTTATATAATAACGAACGTTAAAAGTTAGGATTTCGCTTACGATAACGGAAAAATTTTACGCGAAATTAATTACCTTAAAATCTTTATTTAAGGACGATACCAGATAATTAATTTCGACGTTATTCCGTTTGGAAATTACGACATAATCTTAAGATTACCATGGATACGCCAGTACGGAATTTTAATTAACGGAAAAATTAGCCAGGTAAAATTCCTTTTATTTTTTATTAATAAATAAAAAGAAAAAATAAAATCTTAATATTCGATCGAAAATGGCGACGAATATAGGTATAAAAATACGACAAATACTTTATTACCCAAAAGGATAAAACATAAGAAAAAAAACGGGTATTAAAAAAAAAATACGACGTATCGTTATTATTATTAAAGTAAAGTTAAAGTAACTAAATAATAATTTAAAATAATAACCTTAAAAATCAGAAAATTTAATTAATATATTACCATAATATTATAAATATAAGTAGCTTTTCAAAAAAGAACTTAATACAAAATTATTAAAATATAACGAATAAGATTATGAAATAATTCTTAAGGAAAAATCCTCGATAAAGTTTTATCTTATTTATAACTTTAACGGAGACGAATTATACGCCTTTAGAAAATACCTGGAAGATCGGTTATAAAAAGGATAAATTCGACTTTCGAAATTACCAGCAAAATATCTAATATTTTTTATATTAAAAAAAATAGGAAGTTGCGATTTATGGTTAATTATCGGCAATTAAATAATATTATTATTAAAGATCGAATATTATTACCCTTAATTACAAAAATAAAAAACTGTTTTTATAAAGTTAAATAATTTATAATATTCGATTTAAGGGATAAATATAACTTTATTAAAATTAAGAAAGGATATAAATGGAAAATAACTTTCAAAATAAAATACGGATTATTTAAGTATTTGGTTACGTTAATAGGACTTACGAACGTACCGGCAACCTTTTAACGAATAATAAATTATGTATTACGGGAATACCTCGACGTTTTTGTTATATGCTACCTCGACGATATTCTTATTTTTTCCGAAACGGAAAAGATATACGCAAAATACGTTTACTAAGTTTTTCAAGCTTTACAGGACGCCAAATTGTTGGTTAACATAAAAAAAAGCCAGTTCCATAAGTAAAAAATGGAATACTTAGGATATATTATTACCTTAGAACATATTAGGATAGATCCAAAGAAAATCGCTGCAGTAACAAAATAATAAACGCTAACGACAGTCAAGGAAATATAAATATTCCTTGGATTTGCCAATTATTACAGGAAATTTATTCGAAACTTTAGTAAAATAATTATACCCTTAATTAACTTTACCAAAAAAAAGAAAAAATTTAAATGGACGTTAAAAACAAAAAAGGTATTCCAGGAAATCAAAAATACGATTACCAATAAGCCAATATTAATTATGTACGATTTAGCACGCCCCGTCGAACTAAAAACCGATACTTCGGATTACGCGTTAAATGCCGTAATTGGATAACGGGATAATTAAGGCAAATTATATCCTATTGCATTTTTTTTATATAAATTAAAAGAAACCGAACTTAATTACGGCATTCCAGATAAAAAGTTTATGGCCATTATTATGGCATTTCGCGAATTTAGGTACTTCCTAAAGGGAAATTTGCACCAGGTCAAAGTTTATACGGATTATCAAAATCTTACCCGATTTATTACGACCAAAAAATTTATAGGACGATAATTACGATACGCAAAAAAGTTAGCGAACTTCGATTTCGTTATTATCCATAAGAAAGGCGTAAAGAACGGCAAAGCGGACGCCTTAAGCAGGCGACCAGATCTCGAAAAAAAGCTGGTCAAAATTAGCTATACAATTTTCGATATTACCACAGAAGGATATTTATGCTTACGATAAATTGCAATAATTCGGGCAGTACCTTTGGATATGCATTAGAAAATCCAATAATATAATAACGGTTTCCCAGAAAATTAAAAAATAAATAAGATATAAGTTTTAAAAAAATATTAAATGGATTTGGTACGAAACATATACGAACATTAATTATATGGATATCTAGGGATTTATAAAACCTTAAAATAATTTTAGCGTATATATTTTTTTCCTAAAATAAAAACGATAATCCAGAAAGTACGACGATAATATAACCTTTGTAATAAAGCCAAGGTATAATGATATAAGCCTTATGGAAAATTACAACTATTACTAATTTTAAAGAGATTATAGGATTCGATTATTATAGATTTTATTATTAAATTTCCCTTATCCGAAAACCCAGCGACAAAAGTATATTACGATAGTATTTTCGTTATCGTTAATCGATTTATAAAGTTTTTTTATTTTTTACCTTATTATAAGGATATTAACGTAAAATAAATGGCGTACATTTTTTTTAGAAATATTTTTAGTATATACGGATTACTAATAGAAATTATTTTAAATAAAGGATTAATTTTCGCGTTTAAATTTTGGTAAAGCCTTATAATATAAATAGGCCTAAATCATAAATTATTTAACGCATTTAAACCCTAAACAGATAAATAAACGGAACAATTAAACCAAATATTGGAAATATATTTACGATATTATATCAATTATAAATAAAACGACTGGGTTAAAAAATTACTTATTGCTTAATTGGCTTATAATACCAATTATTACGAAAGCATCAAAATAATATTATTTAATGCAAATTTCGGTTTTATTCCAGAAATTTACAAAAAAGCATATAACGACGGTTTAATCAATATCAAAATAATTCTTACGACGGAACAATTACGATAATTACATCAAAAAATAAAAACGGAATTAGAATTCGTACAGAACCAAATAAGTAAATATTATAACGAAAAAAGGTTAAAAAGATTAATTTTCGAAAAAGGGAAAATAATTTATTTCGCTACCAAAAACATTTAAACAAAAAAACCCAGCAAAAAATTCGATTTCAAATATATCGGTTTATATAAAATTAGCAAAAAAATTTTAGAAAATAATTACCAGTTGGAATTCTTACCAAAAATTAAATTCCACCCAATTTTTTACGTTTTTTTATTCGAATTAATAACAAAAACAATTAAGGTGCGAATAGCATAGAACGACGTAAAAGTAAAAAACAAAACGGTATACGAAATAAAGAAAATTTTCGATATACGGAAATAAAACGGACTTACCCAATACCTAATTAAATGGAAAAAATATCCAGATTCCGAGAACACCTGGGAACTTATTAAAAATCTTATTGGCGCCCAGCGTTTATTAAAGAACTTTTACCAACGACGGCAGGGTCGTTAAAATTCCAGAAATCCTCCATAATAAATTAATCGGATAAGCTAAAACCAGATAAGTCGAAGGGAATAACGGCCTGCGCTAATATAGTTGCGGCGGCCTTAACGGCGGCCTGTTCCTTTTTTCGTTTTTGTTCCTTTAGTTTGTTTAAGGATTAAAAATTATATTACATTATTTTAACACTTTTAGAACGAGCTAAAGATTTTTATTTATGTAACCGAATAAACCGCGCCAGGGCCTTATTTATCTTTTTTTAATAGCAACGCTAAATCTTAAATTAATAACGTTATAACTCGAATAAACGTTTTTCTGTTAAAATTTCTTTATATTCAAAACGTTAATATTTGCGGCAGATATTTTTAAAAAAAAATAATAGGACGCCGGTTTTATCGCAAGATCGGTTACGGGCCATATATTTTTTGCAGCAAAAAATGTTTTTTATCATTTCGCATTTCAAACTTTTCGAAAAATACCAAAAATAAGGTATAACTTCGAAACCAAACTTTTCAAAAGCCTTTATTAGGTTAATATGACAAGCAGTAAAAAGGCGAAGCTTACGACAAATTTTAAAAATACGAAAAATTATGGTAAGAAAATAAGGAGCTTATTAAGAAAGAAATCTTAAAGGCAAGATTTTTAGGAAAAGGGAAATCGTATTACGACTTAATAAATTTAGGCTTACGGAAACGGTCGTAATAAGGATAATACGACCTATCTTATAAATTACGTAATTAAAAGTAATTATTAACGGATTAATAATTATTTTAAAATAATCACGATTAAAAACGATCATAATTATTATATTAGGAATAATCGGTAATAATTACTAATAAAAAATAAAAAAGATATATACGTTCGTTATTTCCATAATTTAAATAATATTAATTTGTAATATTTATTAATATTAATCGTTTATGATTAATAATTCGTTACCCAAAACGCTTTTGGTATTACGAGACGTAATACGTTACTGTATTTATTGCTTAGATTCCTACGATACTCCTGCCAATATAAACCCGTCGACTTAAGGTTTAATAGTTGGTTAAACCGCCTAGCCGTCACATAAATCTGAAAATATTTAATATTAAATTCTTATTATTTAGATGTTTTAACTTTATCGATGCTTGTCGAAAAATTCTTTTTACTTCCAAAATTAATTTTAATATAAATTTAATATATTACTTTTTGTTTAATATATTAAATTTGAAAAAATATAACTTATATTAAAAGTAATATACCAATTATTAAATAAATTCATATAGAAATTATTATATAATGTATAACTTATAATTTATTATTTATATTGAAATATGAAAAATATATTTGGACTTAAATAGTTAAAAGTAATTAAAAAACATAAATTTGAAAAACATAATAATATAAGGATTTAGAGAATATTATATCTAAGGTAAATATAATAAAATAAAATTATTACGATAATTTAAATAACTTATATTTAAATTATATTGTAAAAATTTTGTATTAATGTTTAACATTTAATACCAGGCAAATTAATTAATAATATATTTTCTTTCTTCATCAATATTAGTTTTTAATCAGAGTATAATAAGTTTTTAAAACAAATAAATGTTTGTTTACTGTATTTCGATTAAGATACTTGTAATATTTTACTTTTCGCTTAATTTCTTACTTTTAAGTTATTAAAACTAATAATATATTATGTTTTTATTATGCGATAATATTATCGTAAAACTATTATATGAGTTTAGTAATAATTATATTAAATTTTTTCGATATTAATATAAAATATTAGAGTATGGAAAACAGATAGAATTTTATTTCTTTCGTTAATATTAAAAATAAAATAAAGAACATTTAAATTTTAATTTTTAGAAAACTTCGTTTAAATCTTTTTCGATCGTTTTAAATATTTTGTATTTTGAACTATTATATTATTTACGATGTAAGGGTGCTAGATATGAAGTAATAAACCTTTTAATTTATTTAAACCATTGTAGAATAAGATAGTTATTTTGGAATATAAAATACGACAACTTTGTATAATTATATAAATAAATTATATTAATATATCTTTAGGTTTATTTTATTCATCTATAAATAACCCAAATCTGACATTAAATACGTGTAAATAGAATTAATTTACATATACGATTATATTCCGCCAAAATAGAAAAATATATTTATTTAAACTTTAACTCAGTTATCTTTTTATGTATTTATTCGCTATAACGGCTAGGAGGTTTAACTAACTATTAAACTTTAAGTCGACGGGTTTATATTGGCAGGAATATTCTGGGAATCTGAGTAATAAATACAGTAACGTATTACGTTTCTTAATATCAAAAGTGTAAAAACGTATTGCAAACGATTGGTATTAATAAGTATTACAAGTTAAAGTTATCTAAATTATGGAAATAATGAACGTATATATTTTATTCTTATTTACTGGCTTATCTTTGTTTAACCGTACTTAATGAATTCTTGTTGAACGGTTGCTTAATGCTAATTAGTCGTACTTAGCAGATTTTTGCTAAGTACCCGTTACGTGACCCGAAAAGTGGTCTATATTATCCTTGTTAACCGTTTCCTAAGGCCGGAGCTTATTAAGTCGTAATACGATTTCCCTTTTCCCCAAATCTTGCTCTTAAGATTTTATTTTTTTCGGTAAGTGTTATCGGTTTTTCACGATATCGGGTCGTATTGCTAAAAATCGGCGTTAGATTTCTTTTATTATTTATCGACAAAACCTGCTTTTCATTTTTGACGATTTTAACTTTGAAGTTATGCCGTATTTTTTATATTTTTCCAAAGGTTAGAAATACGAAATAATAGAAAATGTTTTAAAATATAAAGCTTACGTTAAATATAGATATTCCTGCGATAGGACCGGCGCTTTTTTTTTTTAGAAAATATTTGCGCCGAAAATTAACGTTTAAAACAAAAAAAAGTTTTCGTAAAAGAACGTTTTTTGAAATTGTAAAAATGTTATTAACAGAAAATAAATAAAGTTATTATGCGTTTAATTCGTTTTCGAAAATAAAAGGCTTTTTTTCGTTCGAAAAAGATAAAAATGGTATCACGGGAATTGTAATCGTTCGAGGAATTAAAAAAGTAAAAATGCTAGGAGCAGGTTATCGCCGAGGTTTTTATGGCCGCGTTAGTTCTTTTTGCTGGTCCCGTAAACTGGTTTGGTGTTGGTAATACCGATTGGTTAATCGAGAATACCGATTGGAATATAATTATTTTTGGTGGTTCCGTTGTTATTAGTGAAAATGTTTTATTAAACGCTGGGCGCTAATAAGATTTTTGGCAGGTTTTTAGGTGTTTTCGAAGTTTGGGTGCTTTTTTTATTTGATTAGGTATTGGGTAAGTTTATTTTGTTTTCGCATGTTAAGGATTTTCTTTATTTAGTATGTTTATTTATTTTTTATTTTTATATTATTATGTATCGTATATATTTTAATTATATTTATTATTAATTTAAATTAAAAAAAGTAAAATATTAAATTGAATTTAACTTTCAATAAAAGTTTTAATTAATAATTATTTTTTGAGATTTTTTTGCCAATATTATATGGACCGATATATTTGAAATCGAGTTTTTTGTTAAGTTATTTTGTTTAAATCTTTTTTATAATAAGGAAATTTATTTCCCCTTTTTCGAAAGTTAATATTTATAATTTTTTTAGTCATAATATTTGCTTATTTAATTTCGTACGAATTCTAATTTTATTTTTATTTCTTAATATAATTATTATAATTATTTTAATATAAGGATTATTTTGATATTAATTGGACCGTTTTCGCATATTTTTTTGTAAATTTCTGAAATAAAACCAAAATTTAGGTTTGTAAATATTATTTTAATATTTTTATAATAATTGATATTATAAGTTAATTATGCGATCGGTAATCTCTTAACTTAATTATTTTGTTTGTAATTAATATTATATCGTAAATAAAGTTTTATGGTTAAATTTGTTTATTTTATTTATTTATTTGTTTATGGTTTAAATACGTTAGATAATTTGTGGTTTAGACCGATTTATATTATAAGGTCTTACCAAAATTTAGATACGGAAGTTAATTTTTTATTTAATATAATTTTTATTAATAATCCATATATGTTAAAAATATGTTTAAAAACATGTATACCAGTTATTCGGAGTTTTTATCCTTAAAATATAATAAAATATAAGAAAGTTTTGTAAATTAATTAATAATTAAGAAAATATTATCGTAATATCTTTCCGTAATTAAATCTTTTAATACAAGAAATTTAATAATAAAATCAAATAAAATTAAATATTATGGTCGTTTTGCGATTAGTAATGGTTATAATTTTTCGTATAATTTATATTATTATATCCTTATTTTAAGGTAAATATCGTATTGCCGTATAATTCTTTATGCTATTAATTTTATTTTAAAAAAGGAATATATGCGTTAAAATTATTTTAAGATCTTATGGATCCCTGGATATTTATATAATTAATATTCGTATATTTTGCGTACTAAATCGTTTTAACATTTTTCTGAAATTTACATTTTATCCGTTCTTTGGTTTTCTGGGAAATTATTATTATATTGTTAAATCTTTTAATGTATATTATTAGGTATTGCCCGAATTATCGCAATATGTTTTAATCGTAAATATCTTTTTATAATAATATTAAAAATTATACGGCTAATTTGAATTACTTTTTTTTCGAAATTTGGTTACCTATTTAAAATATTTGCTTTGCCATTTTTTAAACTTTTTTTATAAATAATAACGAAATCGAAATTTGCAAATTTTTCTGCGTATCGAAATTATTGTTCTGTAAATTTTTTGGTTATAGTAAATCGGGTAAAATTTTGATAATCCGTATAAATATTAATCTGGTGCAAATTTCCCTTTAGGAAATACTTAAATTCCCGAAATGCTATAATAATGGCCATAAATTCCTTATTTAAAATACTATAATTAGATTCGGCTTTTTTTAATTTGTATTAAAAAAATACAATAAGGTATAATTTGCTTTAATTATTTCGTTATTTAATTATTACTTTAACGGGTAATCCGAAATATCGGTTTTTAATTTAATATAGCGGTTTAAATCGTACATAATTAGTATTAATTCGTTAATAATCGTATTTTTAATATCTTAAAATGCTTTTTCCGTATTTGGCGTTTATTTGAACTTTTCTTTTTGTAAAATTTGTTAGGGGTATAGCGATTTTATTAAAATTTCGAATAAATTTTCTGTAATAATTATCAAATTTAAGAAATGTTTGTACTTTTTTAACTATCGTTGGCGTTTGTTATTTTGTAATTATAACGATTTTCTTAGGATTTATTTTGATATGTTCTAAGGTAATAATATGTTCTAGATATTTTATTTCCTGTATATAAAATTAATTCTTTTTGCGTTAACAAATAACCTTGCGTCTTATAAAGCTTAAAAAATCTTATAAACGTATTTTGCATTTGCTTTTTCCGTTTTTAAAAAGATAAAAATATTATCGAAATAATAAACGACGAAAATATCGACATATTTTCGTAGTACGTAATTAATTCTTTGCTGAAAAATTATTACGTTCGTAAATCTTATTAATATAACCAAATACTTAAATAGTTCGTATTTCGTCTTACACGTTATTTTTTATTCGTATCCTTTTTTGATCTTAATAAGGTTATATTTATCTTTAAAAGCAAATATTATAAATTATTTGGTTCTGTAAAGTTGGTCTTTTATTTTCGTAATTAAGGGTAATAACGTTTAATTTTTAATAGTAATATTATTTAATTATCGATAGTTAACTATAAGTTGTAATTTCTTATTTTTTTTAGGTACGAAAAATATGGAGTGTTTTGCTGATAACTTCGAAAGTCGAATTTATTTTTTCTGTAACCGATTTTCCAGGTATTTTTTAAAAGTACATAATTCGTTTTCGCTAAAGTTATAGATAAGGTAAAACTTCGTCGAAAATCCTTCCTTAAGGATTATTTCGTAATCTTATTCGCTATGTTCTAATAATTTTGTATTAAGTTACTTTTTAAAACGTTACTTATATCTATAATATTATAATAACATATTAATTAAATTTTCTAATTCTTAAACCTGTTATTTTTATTATTCCAGATCGTTATTTAGTTGTTTTAATTTCGCTTTAATAATAATAACGATACGTTATATTTTTTTTGGTACCCGTTTTTTTATATATATTTTATTTTTTTAGGTAGTAAGGTTTTTACCGTATTTTTATGCTTGTATTCGTCGTTATTTTCGATCGAATATTAAGAATTTAATTTTTTTGTTAATAGGAAATAAAACGAACTTTACTTGGCCAGTTTTTTCGTTAATTAAAATTCCGTATTGGCGTATTTATAATAATCCTAAAATCATATCGTAATTCTCGAATAAAACGATATTAAAATTAATTATCTGGTATTATTCTTTAATAAAAATTTCGAAAAAATTAATTTTGCGTATAAATTTCCGTTATCGTAAATAAATTTTTACCTTTCGGCATTCGTCGTTATATAAGGTTTTAACTTATATTTTTATAACAGTTTAAATTTATTAACTATATCCGGTATAATGTAATTTTTATCCAAAGTTCCGTAATTTATTATTGCGGTATATTAATGCATTTCGATTCGTATATTTAAAGTAATAAAGTCGTTAACATTTTTTATTATTACGTTTAAAACCTTTTTTAAGAATTTCTTTTAATTCCTTTAGGTTTTGTTATTTTGCAGCTTTTCTATAAGTAATTCTTTTTTAAATTTTGTTCGAATTTATTAAGCCTTATTTATATTTTTTCGTTTAATACGTTAAGTTATTATATCTGTCGTTATTGCCGATCTATTGTTTTTTTCGAATTATATTAATTATTTTTAATTTTCTTATAATTCTTTTTCTTAACGAATAAATTGTTTTTTCATAGTCGCAATTATATCTCATTATGCGTTATTTTAACTGTTACTTTAAAGATATTTTATAAATTAATATATTTTTTCCTTAATAACTTTCTTTCTAAGGATCCGCGATAAATATTAAATAAAAATAAAGATCCGTAATAACTTTCTAGCAGGACTTCTTAACCGTACGTCAGATTAATTTTTTTCCGTTTAATAATTATATTATTTATAATAATAAAAAGGGGTTTTCTGTAAATATTGTTTTTTTTCGGGCTAGCTTTTTGTTTCGGCCAATTGCTAAATATTTCCTAAGGTTATGGTTCGAAGATATCGATATTATTGCTTATCGTTTTTGTTATTTCCGGTACGGTTTGGAAAATTAAATTTCTTATAATACATACGGATAATTCGTTCGTAAATATGTTAATTTTATTTTTCGTAATCAGGATATTCTCGTCGTCGACAGTATATGGTATACATTTTGCCGTATCGATCAAAAGTTCCGGGACAAATTTTTCTGTCCAGTTCTGATATTTGCGTAATTATTCTTATAATGTTTTTTATTATGCTCGCAATACTTATTAAGCCAGTTTTCTGGCTTTTCGTATTTTTCGTCAAATTTCTTATCGTAATAATTTCCGTTGGACCTTTTGTTACAAACCTAATATGTATTTGGCCTAGATTATGTTAATAGTTTTGCTATTATTTCTTTAATTATTGCTGGATTGTTTCTCCGATAAAGCGGTTTAGTTATTCTGTTATAGCTTTTTAGGTTTTCTGCATTTTTAGGCTTTATATTCCATTTTGCCGTAATTAAAATATTTAATCTGGCTTTAATTTTATTTATAAGTAACGTTAAATTTTATTAATTTTAATACCGTTCCGTAAAAAATAAAGGGTACGTCTTATTTTTTCACCTAGTTAAATTTATTACATCCTAAACGTAAAGCGTATTATCCTTTTTTCTTTTGTTATTTTTCAAATTGTCAATTATTAATTTTAATTACTTTTACGATATACCGATTTAGGGCAATTGGTCGTTTAATCTGAATAACTTTATTTTTTATATCATCTTTTAACTTTTTGTAAAATATATCGATAAAGGCGTCGGTTTTATCGTTTTCTTATCCCGCTTTAACCGTAAAATCTTTAAACTTTACGGCGTATTTGGACGCAGGTTTTTTTATCGGAATTATAAGAATTATTAAGCCGTAAATCGTTTTTTATCCGGATTATCGAAATTATTTCGTATTTTATTTTCGAAATTAATATAAAGTAAAAAGATTTCGTTAATAAAATCTTTTTATTTAATTTTCTTATTTCCAGGAAATTTTTTATAATAAGTTTAAATTAATTAACCGTATTTTCCGTTAGGTATATTTTTATTACTAGGATTATATCCGTTAAATTATTAAGGTTTAGAAAACGAAAGTAAATTCGTATTTAAATTAGGGAAATTTAAGGGCTACCTTTTTTATTATAGGGTTCCGGCTTTTTGGGCTTTATACAGGCGAAAAAGGTTTAGGTAAGTAACGTAATCTTAAATTGTCGAACTTTTTTTTCCAGCTCCCGAATTCGAACTTAAAGCTGCTAAATAAAGGTTTTCTAAGCGTTAGTTGATATTTTGACAATATTAAATATTGCTTAAAGTTTAACGGTACTATTGAACAAAAACTTGTAACGTATAACGGCTAAAAGATTTAACTAATTATTAAACTTTAAGTCGACGGGTTTATATTAGTAGAAGTATCGTAGGAATTTAAGTAATAAATATAGTAACGTATTACGTCTTTTAATACTAAAAATAAAAAGCGTATTATAAACAATTAATATTAATAAATGTTATAAGTTAAAGTTATCTAAATTATAAAAATAATAAACGTATATATCCTATTTTTATTTACTGGTTTATCTTTACTTCACCGTACTTAGTGAATTTTTGCTGAGCAGTTGCTTAATGCTAATCAGTGGTGCTCAGCAGATCTTTGCTAAGCACCGGTCACGTGACCCGAGAGGTGGTCCGTGTTATCCTTGTTGACCGTTTTCTGAGGCCGGAGCCTGTTAGGTCGTAACATTCGCGTGGTAAAATATATATATATGTTAGGTATTTCTGAATAAATAAATGAGGATTTATTACTAAAGTTAATGCTTATCGAAAATTAATAAACTTAAAACATTATTAACAATTAAAAAAGATATTATCGAAAAATATTAATACGAAAAAATAAAAACCTTTTACAAGATTTTAATATTATTCTTTGTAATTTTCGATGCATTTTAATTAGTAGGTTATTATCAAAATAACTTTAATGCCTTATTTTTAATATTCTTCATATTAAAACTTATATATACTTCTAAAATAATATATTTTTTTGAAAAAAGAGTTATCTATAAATAAATAATCTAATATGGTTTGTTATTTATCGAAATATTTAAATTTCGATTCAAACAAAAAATATAAAAGTATTATAAAAATATAATAAGGTTTACTATTATAAAGATTTTATCGATATAACGTTAATGAAATTCAAAATAATTTTAAACGGCCAAAGATAATTATTTAAACAAAATTCGGATATTTTAACAAAATTTCGATTTTTATGTAAATTTCATATTTACGAAAACATTTTTATAGTTTCATATTGTTACGACACTAGCAAAGCGGCTTATTTAAGCCGCTGTTTCGCTATATATATACAAGCGTTACGCCTTTGCAAGATAACTTTTTTTTTCTTTCTCGTACAATAACAGAATATCTTTCAGAAATCCAAAAGACGTATAACGTCGTAACAGTTTGTTATACCCTCAAAAAAACTTTACAGCAATTTATATAACCTCGTTATAATACCGCTTACACCGCGCCCTAAGTCCGCCGTTATTACATCGCCACTTCGCTATAATATCTTTAAATCTCCCGACCCTTAAAAAATAATATAGGTATTAATACGTTTACCTTTAAACATAAATAAAGTAATAACATAACGTTACCTTTTCGACTTACGAACTCCAAGGTATTTTTTACGAATTTCTTTATTTAATTTCCGCTTTAATACGGTTTACCCATAATTTTACGGCGTTAGAACGCTTTTTTAATTAATATATATATCTTTAAAAATATTTAACAAATTTGCGTAAAATTTAAAAAATTTATTAACCCTTAAAATACGCATATAATTAAGATAAAAACGATTTACAAATATAAAGTAATTAATACGAAAAGTTAAATAATTATTACATAAAACTTATTAATTTTATAACCGCTTAAGTATCATAAATTAAAATATAATTAAATAAATTAATTTTGTAAATATTTTATAATTATAAAATAATTAATACTAAAAATAAAATAATCCGCCTTTAATAATCTTTATTTACGAAAATACTTAATTATTATAAAACGCTTATTATAATAAATTACGGTTATAAAAAACATATTAAAGTTATTCGTTAATACTTTATTTAAAATAATCTTACAATCCGACATTACTGAATTTTTAATAAATTTATAATATGTCCCTTTTAAAATAACAAATAATAATTATTTTTACGATTTTAAACTGCCTATATTTAAAGGCGATATTAACGATCAGATAATCCGTTAAAAATATATTAACTGGTATTCCTTAATACGATTAAAATTTGCGATTTTTTAAAATACTTACTTTTCGATTATAAACCGCATTATATATATAATTTAACGACTTTAAAATAGTATTTATTCGTATATATATAATAAGGTACATAATATAATAATATCATATACGAATTTCGAAATATAACCGAAAAAATAACGGAATATATAAAATATAATTTTATTTTTAAACTATATTGATATTATTATTAATATATCAACTTAGCTTTACTAAAATTTTTAAACTTTAGAATAAAGCTTAATAATATTCGTTAAGTTTATTAATAATTTTATATATTTTATCGATTAAAGTCGGTAACCGTTAACCTTACGCATTATTATATTATAATACAAAATTAACAAAGCATTTTACAACAATTTCGGTTTACAAATATAACGCCTTATTCTCAAAAATAATTAAAGGTAAATACGGCTTTTTAAAACCTTTTCTAATAATATAACAAATCGGATTTTTTGTAAATATATAGCCAAAAACTAAATTGCTAATAAAACGATACCGCAATGTTCTCTAAACGCCCTAACGTTTTCTGGGCCCGAACCTATATAGCTGGATACGGTAATAACCAGAATTACTGGGCCCCGCCCCTTTTTAATCGAAAAAAAGTAACGTCGGCGTAAGTTAAATTTTCACATTTATTATAAAAAAACAGATATTACTTTTTTATATGTCTTAATCGATGCCCGCAAAATATAATAATTAACGTAACGCTTATAACGTTTTAACGAAATACCGATACGTTATAATAAAAAATGTTTAATTTTTAAAATAAATTGCAATAAAAATGCTTCTTAAATTATTAAAATAATAATAATTTAAATTTATAAATATATTTTATAAGTCCTAATATACTTTTTTTATTTCGTTTTACTTATAATTTAACGATAATAATGTATTATCGGTACGGTTTATAATAAATTATAAATATTTGCTTATAAAATTCTTTAATAATAATTTCGCATATTAAAATGATATCTTTTATTATTTAATTCTATAATTTCATTAATTTAAATTAATAAATAAAATTATAGCCGGTTCGATTATAACGGCTTATACGGTACGATTTCGTATAAGTTCCGTTATGAAAAACCTTATTTTTTACTAATAACTCTTAAACGATTTCAACGTTATTTTCGGGTTACTTTAATTTCGGAAACATAATCCGTTAATTAATTAAATAATAAAAATAATACGTATAAATAACGAAATAATATCGGAATATTTAACTTTCCCGTTTTTAGTAAAATTACTTTTTACTTTTTTAATTTTTTTATCTTATTTTAATATTATATCCGCAACGGTACGATTATTTCGTAATATTATTTTTTAACGTTTTGCTGCATAAAAACAGAATAATAAATTTTATACCTTTGGCCAGATTTTTTGCCCTTATAAATATATTACGCAAAATCGGTACCTTATTTTTCTGATTAGTATCCGCAAATAAAATAATATCGTTAACGTTTACCGTAATTTTACGTAATCTTTTTATTTAAAATAATAATATTAATCCGGGTATTATTTTTCTTAAATAACGGTTTTTTATAATTAAATAACCAAAACGCCTAAATTATATCGCATAATTAAAAAGGATATACAAAAATATCTTCATAGCAAACCGCCGGTAATTATAACCGAAATTTTAAAAAGTTATTACCTGAGTACTATAGTTTAGCAAAGGTATTCGTTTTACGTAACGCGGACTTCTTTTTACTATACCGATTTTTTAATTATAAAATCGAATTACTTCCAGGCTAAACGTTATTATATAATTGTATAAAAGCTATATCTCTTTACAAATTGTTAATAATACGGAAATATATCGATAATTATTTAAATAGAGATTTTATCCGCCCTAATAATTCTTGAATAATAACGTTTATTTTATTCGCAAAGAAGCCGGAAAGTAAAATACGTATTTACGTTAATTATTACGGTCTTAATAACGTTATAATAAAAAACCGTTACCTTATTTTTTTTATTCCGAAAAACCTTAAACGTTTTTTGTTCGACGTGGATATTTTCGAAACTTAATATTATTACGGCCTTTAATTATTTATATATCGCCTTTAAGAATAAATAAAAAAATTCTTTATAACTCGATTCGGGTTATTCGAATATTTTATTATAAATTTCGGCATAAGAAATATTCCGACTTCGTTTTAGGCTTATTTGAATTATATATTATTTAATTGTTTAAATATATACTGCATCACGTATTATAATAATATGTTAATTTATTACAAAAGCCAAACATATATAAACATTATATACGTAAAATAATTTGCCATTTCGTAAACGTAAAATTAATAATCAATATCCGAAAATATGAATTTAGCATAACGAAAATATATTATTTAGGCCTAATAAGATTTATCGATAATATTATTATAGGTTTCCAAAAAATTAAAATTATTTAATGATAAATGGTTTTCGAAATATTACGAAAATTATAACGTTTTTTCGGCAATTTATAAAAAGCTTTTTATTAGTTATAAAACCCTTAATCAATTTAATAAATAAACGGAAATAAATAAATTTTTAATAAAAAACGCCATAATAGCTTTTTAACGTTTTAAAAACGCTTTTTTTACAGTATCGGTTTTATTATATTATAACCTTTAACGTAATATAATTTTAAAAACTGATATTTTTAATTAAACCGTAAAAAACTATTTTCGTAATTAAATACGTTAAGCGTTTTACGGCTTATTATTTTCTTTCTTATAAAATATAACCTAACAAAATATAATTATAAAAAGCTGAAAAATCTATATAAGCTATTATGAATTATAAATACTTATAATATTTTGCGATTATAAAAGTTTTAAATTTATATTAAATACGTTAATTTAAAGTTTTTAACGATTTTCGGTTTTACGTAATTTATAAACTGGGAAAAAGGTTACGATTTTAAACGCATTATTATATTAGCCCGTCGTTTAATTTGCGGACCGTTATAATATTACTAACAATAAGAAAATATATAGATATCGAACGGTATTTTTATCCGAACGATATAAACCCCCCTTAATATATATTTTATGAACGTTAATTAATTAATAAACGTATTAATCGATAACGTTTATAAATTATTTATATTAATTAACAATATTTTTGCGGCGTTTACGAACTTAATTCAGAAATAATTTAAATTAAATATTTATAACACGATTAAAATTCCGAAAGCCGATTATAAGGCTGTATAAACGCGTATTTATAGTAAAAATAAATTATTTATATTAGGAAACAAAATTTTAAAATTTCAAATATTATATTATAATCATGATATAATAATTACGAATTATCTAATATATTTTGAATTATATAATATATTATAATAAAATTATTATTAACTGAATTTATTATAAATTTTATTATTTTTGTATAAAATTATTATTTTTGCTACCGTTTTAAGGTATATAAAATTTCGCGAACAGGCTTTTTCAACTTTTTACGTATTCTAGTCTATTTATAAAACGATATTTCTATAAATTACGTCGGTTTCTTTCTCGTTTACAAAGGTTTCGAGCATATTTACGAATACCTTTTTATAATAATTAATAAATTTACGAAAATATGTTATTTTATTCTTATTATAAATATTTTCGTAATTACATTTATTAATGTTTTTTTTCCACATATATCGTTTATACGGTACTTTAACTATACTTATATCGTATTATAGTACGTAATTTGTTTTAAGTTTTTTAAAGAAAATTAAAATAATATTTAAATATTATATTTTATATTTTACTAATTTATTACTTTTAAATCGATAATTAAACGAAAACCGTTAATATAACACTATAATAATATTTATGGGGTTATTATTCGTTTTATTAGGACGATTAAATACATTAATTTTTTCTAACTAAATTTGATAATAATAATTACGTTTTTAATATTAATAATATTGTGCCGTTTTTTGTTAATTATAATTTCCATTGTATGAAAAGTACGGAATTATAATAATTTTTCGAAATTCCGAAAGTATTTACGTAATAGAAAAAATATATTAAAGAGATAAATTATATAAATAAATTAAAATATATTTTAAAAAAGATTAAAGTATTAATAATAAAAATATATAACCAGTACGACGAATACGTTAATTAATATTGTAACAACGTAAGTACGTTCGTAAAAAAACGGGTTTAGGTTAATATATATTATATAAAATTAAAACGGTCTAATAATAAGCTTAGTAATAAATAAATAAATGCTTTCGCTATTATTAAAGTATAACTTCAGGGCGTAACCGTAGAATTATCGGTATAATATAAGTTATTCCCAATTTTCCATATTGTCTTTATTTAACGTTGTACATTTAATCTTTTAAAGCAAAAACTAATAAATAAGAAATAAAATATTCGGGTTAAAAACGTTGTCGTTATAAATATAAATAATATAGAAAACATAAAATAATATTTCTAAAAAATTCTAAATTTTTAAAATATTAAATACGGCCTTTAATATAACGTTAAATAACAGTAATTATATTACCTTACTTAAAAACCGGTTACGAATTTTAAGAAATATAATTTTAATATATTTAAATTTTATAAAAATAACCCCAGTAAATTTGGGCCACCCGATTAATACCAGGTATTATCAAAATAATAACGGAAAATAATGCAGAATATACGGAAAAAAATTATTTTATTAAGCCGATATTTTAATAACGCTACGATAAAACATATATTATATTTTAAATAATAAAAATAAATATTAATTTTATTAATATTATAAATAACCGAATTATAAAAGTTAACGGCTAAATCATAATACGTTATTATAATAATTACGTAATAAAAATAATTTGCCTTTAAAAAGAAATATAGCGTTATAATAATAATAAAATAATTAAAAATTATAAACATGTAAAAAGAAATGATAATATTAACTTCCGCCTAGGCAAAACTCAGGGTTATAAAAATAGTAATATATATTTTATTACGGAAAATACGTTTAAGTAATATTTATTATTACTACTTTTCGTTATTAATAATTAAATAATATTTAGTTACATTTTTTAACCGGTAATCTAAACGTTATTTTATTATCCCAAAATTAATATTGAGTTATTATAAAATATATGTTTCGATATATTTAAAGCATTACTTGCAAAACGAAAATTATAAATTTAAATTTTAACCTATTAAATAACGATTTACCCAGAATAGTTAATTTTATTTTTGCTTTACAAATAATATTAAAAGCGTAATTATAGTTAAAAAATAATATTAATCTTTTTTTATATCTGTTGTATTAAATACGATATAATAAGTTTTTTTTGGCGGTTTTAAAAATAATATAAAATTAAAATATCGCCCCGTAAAATTCTCGACAAAAACCTTTACGGTACGCGTACGTCTCATTACCGTCGTTGTCGAAAATTGGCTCGTTATTGTCGTTACGATTAACGTCAAAATAAAAATCCACCTAATAAAAAAATATCTAAATTTAAGAAATGAACTTAAATATTTTCTGCCGGTTATGTATCGAAAAATTAACATAATAATAATATTCTATAAAGGTAACGTTAATATTATAATACGTATAATTTACTATTTAATATATTTTTTAACATTTAATACAAAATATATACTTCGCAGTTATAACGAATATAAAATAATAGCAAAAAAATCATTTTTTTAATATCGGGATCGTAATTAAAAAATATATTTAAAATAAATTATATATGGCCGTTTTGCGTAAATAGACGTTATGTAAATAGTATAAGGTTAAGGAAATATCGTTACGACAACGAAAAACAACGAGAGAAAAACGTTATAAAAATAACGAAAAGACAAGAAACAAAAATTAAGGAGAAATCTGGTATTTATATCGTAAAAGCGGTAAAAGCGGAGATATGGCAAAATCCAGTCAGACCAATAATATCCCGTACGATAATATTATTACTTCTGTACCGAAATTAACGTTATACACTTTCTGTACGGTATTTCGCTACTCGACTATTACCGCGGCCCCATTTCGGCTATATCGCGCGTACGCCATATTATCGCCATAACGCTTTGCGATATCTAATACGCCACCAATTAACTAAGGTTCGAATTCGAGAAAAGCATTTATGTCTTTTATTTTTTTATACAATTAAAGATAATTGCTTTAAGAAAAAAGGGCTACTGTTATGACATTAATAAAGCGGCTTATTTAAGCCGCTGTTTCGCTATATATATTCAAGCGTTACGCGTTTGTTAAATAGCTTTCTTCTTTTTTTCTCGTATAATAACAGAATATCTTCCAGAAACCCAAGAAACATACAGCGCCGTAACATATATATTATAAAAACATAATTAACTTTTTTTTAAAATGTTATAAAAGTTATTACTAAAGAAAATAGCTTACAAATATCGATTAAACAATTGATCATACGTTAAATAATTTTCGTACTTTTAAAATTAATTTTTCTTTTTATAACGTATATAAATCTAGATTATAAATCTTAATAAACCAATTGGTAAAAATATATATATTATAGACTTTTAACATATTTTTACATTTCGGCAGATTTATAATAATTTTTAAGTAGTATAAAAAAGACCTTTATGTATATGTAAACCTTTATTAATATTCTATTGTAAAATTAAGATATATTATAAACTATAAAATTTAAAATAAATACAGAATTAATACGAAGATTATTACAAAAATTAACGTACTCTTAGTACGGTATCATTAACTATATCGAAGTTAAGTTACTTAATTTTAATATTGTTTTTTAGTTTCGTTTTATTTTAAATTTATTTAATCTTTTATTTTTACTTTCTTTGAAAAATATAAACATTGAAAAACCCGCTTATAAATAATTTATAAAAAATATGAAAAATGATAAATAAAATTCATTTTGTTTATATATTTATACTTTTCCTTATTCTTTTAATATGGTTTTTAAAATACTTGATATCGAAATTGGGTCCGTTATATACTATAACTATTTAAACCTTTATATGAAATGCGTATTTTTTTTAAAAACTTTATATAATATTTGAATATTCGATTTTCTGTTTTTACTTTTACAGAAGTTAACCTTTTTTATCATGTAATTAAATATTCAATTTTTATTAACATAATAAAGATTTATATTTTAAAAAACCTATATTAAATTAATAAAGTTTGAAGGCTAGTAATTATCGAAACGTATAGGACGAAAAAAAATATTTTATAACTTTAATCGTATAGTCTTTTTCGCATATTAGTTATAAAGTCCTCAAATGTACGAGAATTCGAAAAATTAAGAACAAAATATATATCCCTCACCCGATTAATGATATAAGAGTTTTCGATATAATTAAAAAAATAAATATAAACTGGTTTATATTTCAACTATGAAGCGATTATTTTCGAATAGAATTTAAGTAATATTAAATACATATTATTAAATAATAATTAACATGATAATCCATATTTATTAAACACTTTATTTATAATAAAACCTTAAAGATTTGATTCTTTATATTAAGCTAATTTCCTTTTGGTATAATTTATTATTTATATGAATATTTAATAAAATAACACTACAATTATTTTTATTTGACTTGAGATATGTTTAAACTCTGTACTAAAAAGTTTAAATGTTTATTAATTAACTTGTTTTGAAAATCGTATTATAAATTTAATCTTATTAACGTTAATACGTTCAATCAAAACCAAATATTCTTTAAAAATACTTATTTATATGAGCGTTAAATGTAATTTGCTTTTAAAACTACGGTCGCTATATAAAATACGTTTACAATATATCGATGTTTTTAGTTTTAAAAATATAATATATTAAAACGCCAAATGGAAAAGATAAAACGTATATTTTTTATATATTATATCGCGACCATAAATTAAACTTTACTTAAATAAGAAATAAAACTTTTTAAGATTTAATTCGTTATAAATCGATTCGTTAAAAACCTTTCGTTATTTTCCTTTTTGTAATCCGTTTTATCGAATATGTAATTATCTTTAAATTTATTCCCGTTTTCCATATTAAGTTATATTTAAAAATTTAAGTTTGTCTTTATTTTCTCTTTTGTTTTTATTTTTATTATATAATATATTATTTAATTTTAATAATCAAATATTTATTTCGTTAATTCATTTACGAAAAGCTAATTAAATAATTTTTATAATTAATTAAAATTTAATATATAAAATATACTTTTATTTTTGGATTAAATTAATTAAATTTAATGTAACCGAAATATGTTCCCTAATAGATACAGCTATATATTTATTACATTATTCATTAAATAATGTTCTAAAATATATTTTATTTGAATAAAGTAGTATAGAGCTTAATCGTTTTGTATACTTCCTTATTATTATTATTATTAAAGTTATAATTATAATTATTAATAGTATTAGTCTTATTTTCTTTTCCAAAAAGGAAATTTTTCTCTCGGAAATTTCAACAATAAAATCGATTAAACCATTTTAATAATAACGGGCGATTAATTTAATTGAGTTAAAATAAGTCTCAAAATAAAAAATTTACAATTGCTAAATACAAAAACGAATTAAAATATACAATAAAATTAAACGGATATACAAAATAGACATATTGTGAATTCGATAATATCTTTTTAAACCTATAGTTCACGAAATTCTATTTAATTTATAATCGAAGAATGATTTCAAAATTAAAAGATGTATATTAAAATTATAAAAAAAAGGCAAATGGTAAAATATTCATTTAAATTTCTAATACTAATATATCTGTCATTTCTTCGAAAAATATATTATTTGTTTAAAGAATGTACATTAGGTTAAATAAATTTTTAAATAAATGAAATAGACTTTTAAATATTGTCTAATAAATATTACATAATTTTAAATTGGTTTATTCGCATTTGAACCAGCCGTGTTTCTAATAAATTAATTATATGTGTATATGTATAATTAAGTTTCACTAAATTGATTTATTACATGTTAAACTGTTATTTTAGAATATTTTAGGTAAATTACAAAAGTATTTATATAAAGTATATAAACTTAATATAATTAATTATCCGATATTGATTTTAATATTCATAGTTAATTTAGACTTAATATTGCATTAAACAAAGGATCATGTTCTATATCGTAATTATTAATTAAATTATATACATACTATATTTTTAAAATATTGCGAATGAATTTCCGTATTAGTTTATATTTTATTATATTTAACATGACATCGGACTTTAGAAAAGAGAATAAATGATTTTTTATAAAAGTTATTAATTTAACAGTATTTTTGAAATTAAGAAATATTATGAGAATGTAAAAACATTGTAAAAGTCTTTTGCAAATGTTTTCATAAGAAATTCGGAAAAAATACCTAGTGAATACTTTGAACTAATATTAATTATAATACAATTACTTGGATAAGAGTCTTTTAAACCTAATTTTATTATTTCCAATAACATTTATCAAAGTATTAAAAGTTTGATTAAGAATTTATTATATGCTATACTTTTTATAAAATATTAATATCTCTATTAATTGTTTTAAGTAGCTTATAAAATAAGAATCTTAAATACTTTTTAATTTAATATAGTATTAATTTCAAATAGCGGTTTAATTGAATGTAAATAATATCAAACAATTTAAATCCATCATTTTATAAATGTCTTAATTTAAATAATAGTGTTTTTAAACATTCCAAAATAGAAAATAGAAATGTATTTTCGAAAATAAATTATTAAAAAACCAATGCACTGTTTTTCTATAATGAACTAATATAATTAACTGTTATATTTACTTTTCAAAATTTAAAAATATATTAATGTTGAAAGTTAACGATATAAAATATATTAAAAACTAATAGATTTCTTGAATCATTAATATTTATTTCGAATAAACTTAATATCATATTATAAAATATTATCAAATAAATTTATTTGGGTTTTTATTTGATTGTCTATTTACTAATATTTCCAAGTTTTGATATATAAATTTCAATTAATTTCTAACGTAAATTGTAATGTTTATATATAAAATAGTTTAGTGCAATAAGTATTTACATAATTATAAAAGATATTAAATAAAGAAGGTTTTTTATTATAATAAAAATTTATGATACTGTTATCAAACAATAGTAAATAGTATATTAATCAAAACGTAAATTATTGCGTGTGTTTGTTATTAATTTGATTTTGTAGTATTAATTATATTATATTTCAATATTTAAAATTAATGGTTTCTGGAAACACTTCCAAAGTTTGTATTGTAATACCCGATTAAAACGTTATTATTTATATGGTAGAAATTTAATATACGACTTTAAATTAAACATTTTAAAATACTCTAATATTGGAAATATAAATAAAATTTATAAGGTTTTATTTATATTTATTTTTTAAATATGAATAACGAAAGTCTTTTTAATTAATTTTATTAATTTTTCATAGTTCAATGTTATTATTTTAAAAATGAAACTTTCGTAAATAAATGATAAAGTTAAATTACGGTTTCGGTTTCATAAACTTTAATAAATTAATCACTCATTCCGGTTTCGTATTAATGTTCGCATTAATTTATTTTTTAGCCTTAATATACAATCTAAATTTCGTTATTTTTGTTATTCTTTAAAAATATTTTAGATTTTTAAATTTCGTAGATCGTAATTATTTATTTTTTCGGCCTGGCTTAACTTTAAAATATCTCGATAACGCGATGATTCGAAGAAACTTTAATTTATTCAATTTTTTAATAAAATATAAAATTAAAGATAATATACATTTTAATACCTTTTTCGATTATATCTCCAGTTTTCGTAAACAGACTTTTCTAAATATATAATTAAATATTTTATTTAAAATAATAAATTATCATTATTTTTATTTAATTGATAAAGTAAATTGATTTATGTATAAATTTATATATACTTAATAACAAAAATAGTTTTTTAAATAAATTTCATTTTTAATTCGGTATATTTTAACTTTATTATAATTTTTACTTAATTAGTAACTGTAAGTAATTAGTTCGTAAATAGGTAATCGTAAGTATTTTTGGAAAAACGTCAAAACTACCTACGGTTACCCACCCACGGTCGTGGGTAGTCCGTGGGTACCCATTGGGTATCCATTGCAAATTCTATAATCCATGAAGCTGATAGGGGGGCCCTTATCTGCGACACACTCCTTGATCTTTCTGTGTCTATAACAGGCGGATTATTCTATGGGTACCTCCCAGATCTAACGATCCCGTGAAGCTAGGCATAAGGAAACAATATGTACGAAGCTTGGAAGCTCCTGACGGTGGTAAAACCTAACTGCGGTCACAGGCAAAGTCTTTCCAAACGTACCACCTTTATAAGTAACCGGCTCTCAAGGGTATAAATCTACTGGTCGACGGTGTAATATGCGTTTCTGTTTGCTGCCGCGCTAGGTGCCCTTACAGGTAAGCTCCGAGTAAAGATATATAAAGTAGTAAGCTACTATGTGTCCGATCTTACGTCTTACTTAACAGCTGATAAAGAGAATCACTGCGGCCGCATATCGCAGATTCCCTAAACAGTAACGCTGCCGTACGGCGAAGCGTTTGGAAATTCCTCCAGATACTTTCGTACCAACTTTTATTTTTTTGTTAAAATCCATGTTTTTATCTCTTGAAAAGCATTATTTAATAATATTAACGGCGCAGCGTTTAACATAAGCTGCTTTTAAAAAACATGGATAACTTACGATACGTTTTAAGGGGCTAATAGTACGTTAGTTTGTTAATCAAATAGGGGTAATATTACTTTTTCGTTAGACTTTGAGAAGTTTATTACTGTTTTTAACAAACTTTTTCCTCAAGTTATAAAAGTTTTGTACAAATTCTTTTATTTTTATATATTCTAGAAACATAAAATTATAAATATCATTTTCTAGATTAATAAAATAATATAATAAGTTTTAAACATTTTAATATACGTAAATTCCATTAATTTTCGTTAATATTATATTATATTTAATTGATTAAAAATGATCCTTACTGATATTATATTTTAGTATTCGAAAGTCTAGAAAAACAGTCTAAATTATACGTTATATATTGTGGAACTTTGTTACGTTCAGAAGGGACTCCACTAGGCCCAAAGGAGGCCCAGGAAGTTGGAAACGCTCGGGATCTCCACCTTCCATCGGATAAACCTCGGGTCTCTATCAATCTCCAAAGATACCAGGAGATTCGTGGATAACAGACACCATGGTTTCTCGAAATCCCTAAAAACCATAAGAGATATAAAGGATAAAAAAAATATAAGGTTTAGGTTTTTTATGTAAATAACCACTTACTTAATTTTTCGTTTCTTAATTATTAATTTAAGCTTTTAGCCAAAGGCAATTATACCGTTTTTTTTAAAAAAAAATACCTTAAAGTTTTCTTAATAAATATATTGAATTATTTTTCGCCTTATTATTACCTACAAATTAAAAGCTTTTTCAGATATTACTTATATTTCCAAATAAATATATAATAAGTTTATTATATTTTAATAATTCCTTAATTAATAGCTAACGGATAATTTACCGCTTAATTAAAGCATAAGCTTTTTTAAATTTAATATAAATAATAATATAAAACGATATTTAAAAAATAAACAATATATACGATTTCAGTTATTAATTAAAAAAACGTTATTAATAAAATTTAACAATTTACCCCTTATTAAAAGAATTTTCCAATTAATTAATAATATAGCATCCCTTATTATTCGATTTTAAGGAAGCCCGTTATTTTCGTAACTTAAATAATAATTTACCCCGGCCCTTAAGGATATTATTAAAATCTAGAAAAAGGAGTCGGAAAAAAACACGGCTGAAAAAAAGACTAAAAAAAATATGGGGCCGAAAACCAAAAAAAAACCTATTACGAAAAAGAAATTAAATGTCCTAATAACAAAAGTCTGAACCCTAAGAAAAAAGAATATTCGGCTTACAAAAAGAAAGAAACCAGTTTTTCCTTAGTTTGGTTCCCCCAAAGGGCAAAGCCAAGAGGCCGGTTACCGACCCCTTTCGTTAGACCCAAGGCGAACGCAAGAAAAAGCCTTAACCCTATTACTGTTCAACGTAATTCGGACACGGGAAAAAGCCATTTTACCCCTTGGTTACTATGGAATGCCAGACGTCAAGGGCTATAAGCCAATTTCCCCCAAGCCTTACGACAGATCAAAAAACCCTAATGGATTCTTGGTTTAAGCAAGGTTTTACCTCAAATTCTATAAGAATTTTTTGCCGGAGGAATATCAAAAAGTAATAATTATCTTTTAATTGTTAATTGGACGAATCCGCCAATAGTTCGAACCTATTTTAACGGATTACCTTAAAAGATACCTAAAGGAATTTTCGGACCTTATTAATTATATTTTTAACGATTACGAAAACTTTAAAAAAAATGCGCGTTTTATTCGGTAATCCCGATAAGGAATAGGACGTTATTAAGTAATTTTATTTTTTTTATCAAACCAAATTAATATCCGAATACATAACAAAATTTAACCGTTTGGCCGCTATTTCGAATTTATCAAAAAATGCGTTATTTTATTCTTATTATAATGGCTTAAAGCCTTAAGTTAAAAACGAATTATATATAGAACTTAAAATTAAATCTTTTGCAAAATATACAAATAAGATTATTATTGCCGACCGACGAACCTTTAATTGGTATTTTAAGAAAAAAAGAATTAATAAATAAGGTAACGATAAAAGCTTTAATAGCCGAATTAAAAAGGATAAGGGTAAACCTTAAAAGAAAATAAGTTCCGTTTCGAAAAAGCCTAAGAAAAATAAGTTTAAAGTAAAATGTTTTAATTATGGCAAAAAGGGGCATTTCAAAAGCGAATATTGCTCCCCTGCTAAGAAAAACTCCAAAAAAGGAGGAATTCCTTAACCCCAGAAGAAAGCTAAAGCGGTTAAACAAAAAACCGACAGTAAGGCAAAAAAGGAAAAAAATAAAATTAATTCGATTTTTTTCTAGCCAAAATTTATTATTGCTATAATTACTTAAATCCAAAACGATAATCCAAAGTATAAGAATTATTTTATTTGCCAGGATTTTAAAATTAAAGCCTATAAATATTATTCCGGATAAATAATTTTTAAAATAACCATAAAGTTAAGATGCCAGTATTACCTTAATTCCCAAAAATATAAGATATATATAAAAAACGGTTAATTTCGACCAAATATTAATAATTACGGATAATTATTTTTAAAGCTTTGTAAATTCCTAAAATATACCATTTATAAAAAGATATTATCGGTAAACTTTTACGACCTATTACATTTTATTACTTACTATTAGGACGATTATTTTATTTATTTTAAAACCAAAAAAAAAAAAAATTTTTGGCCCGGATAAAATAATAAGATTTTTACCGAACCAAATAATAAATGCCGATATATTGAAATTCCCCGATAACCAAAATACCTTAAATCTTATTATTTATACCCCGAATTAAAATGGAGTTAAAAGGTTATATCGCAAGGATGCTTATATTATTTCCCGATATTTTATATTTAATATAAATTTTTAAATATGGGAATACCTTTTTCGGAAATTTACTTTTTTGATTCCATAATTCGGGAGATTTAAAATAAAAAAGTAAATTAGGAAAAGAATTAGATTTTGAAGCCCTAATGCAAATATAACAAGAAAATATAGTTCCGGTATAAAAACGACCAATATATTAAATATGCTGTTAAAAAAGTTCGCAAATAAAGGTTTGCTTAAGTTAAAAATTATCAAAAATTAAAAAATTATAAAGGCCTTCGAAAATAAGGCATTAAAAAGTCTTAATTAATAAAACCTTATGCGAAATAACGAAAAGAACGTACAGCCAGATTAAAATCTTTTTCCAATATAAAGATAAAGTATTTAAGGCTATAATTAATTCCAGAACAAAAGGTAATTTTATTTTTTCCGTAATAATTGAAAAATATTAAATTCCTTAAAAATATAAATTAAAGTTTTATGAATTGCGTACGGTAAACGGCAGTTTATTTATTTACGAAAATAAACGAATTTTTCGAAAAACGGAAAAATTCCCAATATAAATTTAAAAATATTAAAAATACGATTTATTAAATATCGTTAATATTTCCGGATACGATATTATTTTAAAAATACCTTAACTTTACTTTAATAATTTACGGATTAATTAAAAAAACGGATATTTTCTTAAAACGGAATACCAAATAAAAATAATCGAGAAATTTGCTATATTATTAAGGAAGTACGGGTTTTTAATCAGATCTTTACGGTACTTCCGGAATATCAAAAATTTAAAAAATTATTTAAAAATAAAGAAAATTACGAATTACCGTTATACGGTTAATAGGATTACCGGATACCTATTAAAAAAAGGCATTATCTTAAGCTTTATTAAATTTACTACATAAACTTAGAAAAATTAAAAGTTTTATAGAAAAATATATAATTAGATTTTAAAAAAAAATATATTTAATTTTCTAATTCCTTTGCTAAATATCTAGTTCTTATAATACTAAAAACCAAAGATAAAAAATAAAAAATTAATAAAGATAAAAACCTTATTTACCGAAAAGTGATTAATTATAAATAATTAAATAATATTACGATTAAAAACGGATATTCCCTAATTTTTATAAATACCTTAAAAAAAATGCTAACAAAGCCAAATAATTTACGGCGTTTAATTTTCGCAATAGTTATTACCATATCAAAATGGCCAAAGGAAAAAAATGGAAAACGGCATTTAGGACAATATATGGACTTTACGAATATAAAGTAATACTTATGGGACTTATTAATACTTCCGCCAGTTTCCAAAATTTAATAATAATTACCTTTTAATAATGCTTAAATAAATTCGTATTTATTTATCTTAACGATATTTTTATTTATTCCGAAACTTTAAAAAAATATAAAAAACATATTATTTAAATACTTAAAACTTTGGACGAAATTAATATTCGAATTAACCTTACTAAAAATATATGGCATATCCAGAAATTAGATTTTTTAAGATTTATTTTTATACTAGAACAAATTCAAATTTAACGTTCCAAATTAAAAGTAATTAAAGATTAACTTATTCCGAATAAGGCAATTATTATAAATATCCGATAGATCTTAAGCTTTACGGATTACGTACATAGCTTAATTAAGGAATATAGAAATATAATTAGGCTTTTAACGAAACTTATTATTAAGGAATACGTTAATAAAGAATTTGAATTTCCAGAAAAAGTAAAAGAAATATTTTAGGAATTAAAAGAAATAATTATTAACGGATTTATCGTAAGGATGCCAAATCCAAATAAAACGAAATAACTAAAAACAGATATTTTAAAGTATATCCTAGGCGCAATTTTGGAATAACAAAAAAATAATAATAAATAATACTTAGTAACATATTATTTTAAAATATTCCGAAATGCAAAACTTAAATACCAAATTTACGACAAAAAGTTATTAGCAATTATTAATACTTTTAAAAAATAAAAACCTTTTTTTAGCGGAATAAAAAAACCCTTTAATATTTACTTTAATTACAAAAATCTTACGCGATTTATAAAAACCTAAAAGCTGAATAAACGATATGAAAAATAATGGATTTTTTTATCCAGATTTAACTTTAAAATATATTATATCAAAAAAAATAAAAATATTTAAGCGGATATTCTTAGTGATAAAAAAAATTACGATTCCAAAATTCTCAAAATAAATATGCAAATATTATAATATAATAAGGATAAAACTATATATTTATATAAAATAATAAAGAAATTAATTATTAAATTCTTGATATGGTTCCGGAATTTTTATAATATAAAAAAATAGAAAAAAAATCCAGTAATTAAAAGGATAACTTAAAGATTAATTATTATATTATAGCAAAATTTATGTTCCTAAGGATTAATAAAAGTAATTCGTAAAGGAATTCCATAAGGACTTATTACATAGATATTAAGGAATTTTTAAAATTACCTGATGGCTGTAAAAAAAATACGATTTCTCTGAGCTATGCCGTATAATCAAAATAACCATTAAGAATTATAACGTTTATAATAAGGCTAAGGCAGTACGCCATAAGCCTTACGGGCTATTATAACTTACCGATATTTTTAACAAAATATGGAATACCATAACTTGGGACTTTATTATTAGCTTACCTTTATTTAAAAACCCAGTTACTGAAATTAAATACGACAAAATATGGGTAATTATTAATAAATTTACCAAATATGGGTATTTTTTACCTTTTAAAGGAAATATAACGGCAGAATAATTAACTTACGTTTTTATCAGATAATACCTTGATAAATATGGGATACTTAAAAAAATTGTTTTAAATTGAAATACGTTATTTATTTCAAAATTCGGTACCAGTTTTTTTAAATAAATTAATATTAAATTTAAGTTCTCGATAACGTATTATCTTTAAATAGATAATTAAACCGAAAAATTAAATTAAATCCTAAAATAATATTTACAAAATTATATTAATTATTAATAAGATAATTAAGTAAAACTTTTATTATTAATATAAATTATTTATAATATATCAGTTAACGAAAATATAGGCGTATTACTTTATATAATTATATTCGGATATAATATAAAAACAGAACGATTTAAATAATTATTTAATAAAGTACCAAAAATTATTACGATTAACTTAAAAATAAAAATATTAACCATAAAAATCAAAACGATTTAAATCCGTTTTCAGAATAAATTGCGATTTTTTTAATAACGGATAACCCAGTATTATAATAAGAAAAAAATTAAAAAATTAATTTTAACAAAAGGAAATAAAATTTACTTATTACGCCAAAAACAAAACGTAATTTCGAATATCTTATAAATCAAAACAAAAAAACCCAGCAACAAATTTAATTTCAAAAAGCTTAAACCGTTCAAAGTTAACGAAATTATTTCCAAAATTAATTAAAAATTGTTATTACCCAAAAACATAAAGATTCACCTTATTTTCCATATTTCTTTATTTAAATTAATACCCAAAAACGTCCCGTTAAAAATAAACCTAAAATTCGAAAAAGATTTTAACGAATACGAAGTTAAACGAATACTGGATTCCAAAATGGTTAAAAGTAAAATTTAGTACCTAATTAAATAAGAAAAATACTTATATAAAAAAATACGTAAAAATTATTTAACCACTTAACGAATACAATAAACCTGGTTAAGACGTTTTACCGCCAAAATCCTGATTAATTATTTCTAATACGGCTAAGGTTGTAGGCGATAACGGTCCCCCATTTAAATCAACCCTTACGGCGCTTTAATTGAAAAAAGTAAATATTTTTATTAACGTATCTAGCTTTAAAGCAAATTATGCTTGCTTTTTTTCTTTACGATCTTTTTCCGTATTCAATTTTTCTTATTTTTTTAATTTATTCATATTCTTAAATCCTTTTTAAATAAATAACACCTTTTTAAAATATAACTATTCAGATTGACGATTTAACCGAATAATACGATTAAATAATTTTTAAAGTTATTAAACAGCCAGACGTTTTTTTCGGTTTATCTGGAATTTTTCGGCCCGGATATTTTCAAGCGATAAAAACGAAATATAATTCTTATTACAGGATTAAATATTAGCCGCCAAACAGTTCTAACAACTTTTTCGACTTCTTAATATTTTGCAAAAAAACTTTTTCTCGAAATAACGCGTATACGGCATAATTTCGAAACCAAATTAAAAAATCGACTTAATTAATTTGTAACGACTTTTAGTGGAAAATTTAATACGTTTTCGAAGTTTATCCGATATGGTTAAATATAATGCTATAACGCAAAAAAGGAAAAGAAATTAAGAACTTATTTTTTTTATCTTTAGGGATAAAGATTTTAGAAAAAAGGAATAATATTACGTTCAAAAAAGACTTCACTAGGCCCAAAGGAGACCCAGGAAGTTAGAAACGTTCGGGATCTCCATTTTCCATTGGATAAACCTCGGGTTTTTGTCAATTTCCAAAAATACCAGGAGATTCGTAAACGACAAATACCATAATCTCTCGAAATCTCCAAAGATTATAAGAAATATGAAAAATAAAAAAGATATAAGGTTTAAGTTTTTTATATAAATAATTACCTACTTAGTCTTTCGCTCCTTAATTATTAATTTAAGCTTTTAACCAAAGGCAATTATACCGTTCTCTGATAAAGAGAGGAATACCTTAAAATCTCTTTAACGAATATATTAAATCATTTTTCGCCCTATTGTTACCTGCAAATCAAGACCCTTTTCGGATATTGCTTATACCTCCAGGTGGATGTATGACAGGTTCGTTACAAACTTACTAAAGAGTTACGTAATATAAATTAGTCAAATATAGTCAGTTTAATTGCGTTCAAATAACGGTTAAATCGTATCAATTAGATTCCAATTTACCAAGAGTTTAAAAGAGAATAATTAAGTAATAAAAAACTCAATATATAAATATATCCGTTGTTTTTGTAATAATTTAAATAATATTAATTTATAATTTGTAAAGCAATTACGTAAGGGTTTTATTTGTATTAAACCTATTTAATATATTATTTTTTTAAAAAATTTATAAAATTTTGATTAATATAAATTTATATCATTTAGTATTAATAATTAATTAAACCATTTAATTATTATATGTATCGAAATTTTAAAACTATTATAAATGCAAATGCAAACGTACATGTTGTATTATTATAATGGTATTTCGAAAAGGATATATAATATATATTTGTAATATTTTAAATTATAATATGTTTAACGCGTATTGTATTTAATATATTTCTATTTATAATAAATGTTTGTATTAGCTAAACTAGTTAATAAATCTTCAATTCGTATTTTAAGAAAATGAATTTAATTTTTACAAAAAAACTACTTTAGTATTTAAAGTAGCATAAATCTAGTTTCATAGCATGCTATAAAGGAAGAATAATACGGCTTATTTTTTATAGTTAATGCGCGGCGATTATACGTTTCGTAACGGGTTTTACAGGTTCATTTTCTCTAGCAGTCTTCGTAGATATCATCGCTGGTAGATACGGAGTATTTTAAATATTAGAATTAACGTATTGTCATATACCGCGAAAACGAGGCTAGTATCAAAGTTCTCAATATTAATCGAGGTACATTTTTTTGTAAAAAGGTTTTTTTCGAGTAACGGAAATTATAATACTATTACAATTGAGTTGATTAGTAAATCAGATAATATAAAGTGTAAAAAGTGATTAATTAGTTAAAGTTAAGCTTTAAGTATCGTAATTAAAAGATGTTTTAGAATTATAAGTTTTTAGAAAAAAGATTGTATTTTCGGAATATCAACGCTATATGATTGGAAAAGCTTGTTGCTTTACAATATATGTTTTAAATAAACAAATATATCTTTTTAAAAAATGTATATATATTAGAGTTCTATAATATGAAACTAATTTTAAAATTAAAGCAATATAACATAAAAATGAATTTTATAAAAAAAATAATGCTATTTAAAAAAATGAGTGAAAAATACAAGAAGAATAAAAAAGAAACTATTAATATTTTTTAAAAAAGAATTACTGCTATAAAAAGTAACGAGATTATCAATTTTTATAATAAGTTATAATTATACTTTTTATTAAATATTTTATATATTAATGTTATTTAAACTCTTTTTTTATTTATATAACATTTTTGTAAACGTTGTAACGTACGAAAATATACTTTCTGAATTCTAGTTTAATGTTAAATTTACATAATTAATTTTACAAATATTATTATTTAAAAAAGATCTATTATATAATTCTATTTCAGTCTATTAATCCTAGTTGTAACATAATATTTTATTATCTTTTTATTACCTAATTTACGATTGTTATTTATATTTGTAAAAGGTACTCTATATTTACGAATATTAATATTATTATTAATATCGCTATTATTGACGTTGTCGTAGTAATTATTGTAATAATAATAATTATATTCGAATTTGTTTTATATGTTCATAATTTTGACCGTACTCGTTGTATTCGTAGCTATTTTACCGCCTTTATACTTTTCATATCCTTTGTTTCGCCGAATACATTTATTAATTCGATAGTTAATCGTTAATATTTTAACTCGCTATTATTTTCTTTTTCTTTTTATTATCTTAGTTAATTATTTCTTAAAAATATTTACAATCCTTATTATGTAGTTTTGCACAAATAGATTTCTATTATATTTGTCAATTAATTCGTATCTAAGAATTAAAAGCAACGGAGGATACTTCCGTAATAAATATATCAGGTTAATAAAAATATTCACAATTTTTATTTTCGAGCAACTTTAAGAAAGTATAATTATTGTAACCGAAACGGTTTCGGGAAAATATTTATAGATACAGATTACCATTATTAAATATTTGGAAATTCACTATATATACTACTTTAATTATTGTAATTAATTATAAATTTAAAAGATACTATAAAATAATGAAACTTGGAATTTCTAACTTTTTTATTAGCTAATCTTTAACACTTTTAGCTGTAAGATTAACGAAAGCGCGTAAGCTTTTTTTATAGATATTTAAAGTTTATTTTAAAGGTCACCGCGTAGAACCCAAATTTTAGTAAATTATAATATTTAATTCTGTTCTATTTTCTACCACATATTATGTTCTATAAGGTTAAAGCTTATTAGTAATTAGAAATTTGGTTTTAAGGTAATGATTTGCGAAATTAAACCAAATTTATATTAACTGTAAATATTGTTTCTTAGTTATCATTGTTGAAACAAAATGGGAAAATATTTAAAATATTAATATAATTGACTATAAGTAGTTTAAATATGTGGTTTAGCCTAAAACACACGACTTGGGTAAATGATTCTTGGAAATATATCTTTGAATATATTATACCTATTAAATTAAATATTAAGTATTGTAAAAGATATTTTAGAATTACTTTAATCATATAATAAAAATACAGAGCCAATATTTAAAAATTGTAAAGTTTTAACTGTAAGTTGTAATATTTATAATTTATATTTAGTCGCTAAATACATTATCTATATTTAAGAAATAGCGTATTACTTTACTAATAATTATAATATACTTAACTAAAATATTGATTAAAAGGCTTAAAATATTACATTCAATAAATTAACTAAAACTTAAACTTAATAAGTACGGTTTATAAGAACAGTTATCTTGTAAATATTAAACAATTAATCTATTTATTTACGCTTAATAATAATGAAAAGTGTTTACATAGCTAAGATGTATTATAATTTATTGTGATTTAGGTTATAAATATAAACAAATATATAGAGTTAGTAATTCGGCTTTTAAATATCGTTTCTAATAATTACTCTTTTTCATTATTTATTGTTTTTTTAATAATCGAATTTTATTAATATTATATTTTCTAAGCCATTATTATTCTCTACGCATATATATAACCGACGATATAATCGTATACTTACGTTTTAGTTCTTTGTAGTGCGTTATAACTGTCTTTTAAATTATGAAAACTTCGATTGTAATACGATTTTCTGCTAGAATTCTTATATTTAAAAATCATTTTCTAAATTCTGCTTTTATTAGCAAGGCTTTTCTTTTTTCACATTTTATTTTATTTTATAGGATTTAAAAAAGCTATATTTCGTATTCAGGTTAGATCTAGCCTCTTAATACTTTTAACGCTTTTTCTAAGCTTAGTTTTGATATTGTATCTTGTTTTCGCTGCGTTTTAAAAAGTTTAAACTGTAAGAAAATAAAAGATATTTCGTAATATAAAAAATATATATCTTGAAATTATTCGTGAGACAAAGTCGAAAAAACGCTTTTATTAAACAAAGATTTTCTTAAAAAATAAATCTTTAAACGTAAAAAAATATTAACTGAAAAACGTCTATTAAAGTTTTAACGATGTTATTTAAACACTTAACGTATTTATTAAAACGAAACACATAAAATCGTAAATCGATATATTCGTTTTCGAAAATTTAAAACATGATAAAATTTGAAATTATTTTTATAATTTAACGTATATGCAAATCTAAGAAAAAATTAAAGAAACTTAAAGGGTAAACACTTACGAAATCTATAACACTAATTTTTTTAGTATATTCTTTTAGCTCAATCGATTAATCCGTGGTCTTTTTCTTTAACCAGCTTTAAAGATTTAAAACTTAAATTATTTACTTAAATATTTATATTAATATTAATCTTTTCATTATATTAAAGAATTAATAATTTAAATAACAATATTTAAAACGAGTTCACTTTTTACACAACTTGAACTTAGGCCTCGCTAGGTCGTTACAGGGATACGGCATTTAATTCGTTAAAAAAAAGTATATTATTATATTGAAAGGAGTTAAAAAGGCCTGAGCTAGCTGAGATAAGGTCTATATGAGTCTCAGTGGTAAAAAATGCATCGAAACTAGGTAAACTGACCTTTGACAGTCGCACTGCGGAACTAGAATAATGTCCGCGAAATTCTTAACTTAGCTAGCGTAGGCCTCTTTAGCTCGTTTCAATATACTAATGTACTCTTTTTTTAACTAATTAAATGCCGTATCCACCTAACGAACTAACGAGGCCTAAGTTGGAATTATGCGAAAAAAGAGTTCGTTTTAGATATCGCTACTTAAATTTTTAATTTGTTCAAAACATTTGAAAGATTAATATAAATAAAACTTTTTATATATTTAAATTAAGTCCAAAAAATTTATAACGATATATACGCGTTATATAAAACCTAATATACGTATAGAAACTCTTTATTTCTTTTACATAAAAATTATAATTTATATAATTAAATTAAGGTTTGAAAAATAAGATAATCTCGACTTTTGTAAAATTTGAGAAATAGACGACAGCAACGTCCTTATAACTACAACAATATAATTACCGATTGCATTATTATGCATCAGGCTTCTCTAATATATTTTATATGAGAAAAATCTGTATATTAATTTTTTTGGCCGTGCAAGTTGTAGTTATTATATCGTAGCCACAAAAAAGTAAAGATAAATTAAGTTTAAAATGTTTTTATACTATAATATAATAATTACCGGTCGAAATGTTTTTCTATAATTCTTTTAAAGGTAACTTAATATAGAAAAAGCTAGTCCAGTTATGTTTTAGGCCGTACGAATTATAATTGTTACGTCGCAGCTAGAAAGCCGTGTCAGATAAAAGGTTTGCGTAAAACGAAAAATTTAACTTATTTTTTTAATATTTCCATTAAATTAACCCCGCTTAATACGTTTGATATATAGTTAAAACCCTTTTTAAATCTGTATATAACAGTATTTTTCTTACTTTATTATTAATTATTATTATTATTTTATTTGTAAACTTTTAAAAAAGATTTTTGAAAATTTATATAGGACTGCTCAGAACGAGGCCAAAAGTTCATAACCCGCCATCAGGCCTTATTTTTGAGGTTTGTTAATTTTGTGGATATTTCTGTCGGTCCGCCTTAGCAATATACCTAAAGTTACAAATTTTTGAAAGCCCTAGCCACAGCTGCGACGCAGGTGAGCCACAATCTCCAAAATGAAGTTCTGATCGCGATAAGGCAACGAAATTCATAGATTATTGCGAGCAAACCCAGAACAAGAGATGTCCAAATTGCACGGTTGAGCTTACCAGTAACCCAGATTCGCAGCGGGGCCTCGTTATCTAAGGGTGTGTTCGGTGCAGCGGCAGAAGAGGAAAGTGACGTTTTCGTCTTATATACACCTTAGCTTTAAATTTGCTTACAAAAGCAACTTTTTTTTTTGCTTATTTAGTTGCTACTGTTGCTGATCCTTTCGTTGCCTTTTAACAACCCGTTAAGTTCGATATTACAACAACTTCGCAGGCGTTTTTTATTTGTTGATAACGAGGTCGAAATTCTGTGCAATTGTACTAGCCACGATATCGACGTTTCGAAACGGTATAATAGTTGTCGGATATCGATATCTGATAATAATTTTATAATACTTGACAATAGTTTTATAATCCTTTATAATAGTTTTATGATGTGTGATAATAATTCATATAAAATTAGCAACTTATGAGATAAAGGTCAAAATCAGTATAAGCGGCCGCTGCTTTAGTAGCTGTTACTGTCAGCTAGCTAGGGAGTGCGGAGCGCTCCTTATATACGGAAAGGTCCTATACTGATCGGTTTATATATATTCCATAACTAAGCTACTTAGAGTTGTACGCGTACGAAAGCACCTACAACTTAACTAAATAAAACAACACAATTAATGTTCTCTATATCTAATATTTAAAAATATTATTTCGTTTAATTCACATATATATTAATTGATCAGTTATTACTAAAACGATATAAGCTGTATATTAATATTAATTATTTATATATCCTAATAATAATAATGCCCGTACAGTTAACGATCTTAATTATTTATAAAGAACCTAAATACTAAGATCGTTTTAAAGGCGAATTTCAATTTATAGCATATGCGCTTAATATTTGGAACTTTATCGATTTTAATAAATTATTTTTATAGCTTGTTAAACCAATGAAACCCGATATAACCTTTTATCCTAAAAGAAAAATTCGCTATATAACGCGATTTAATACTTTATTATTATTTTATCGTTCGGAAAAATTACCGAAAAAATTAATTTTGCGGAATACCTAATAAGTACTTTTATAATAATAACCGAAAGCAAATAAGATTATAATTAGGATTTTGCGCTATATATTTTTTTAAAAATCTAAAATACGATATTTTCTATAAAAACGTTAACGACCTAAGGAAATAAATCTTAAAGTTAATATTTTTAACGATTAAGAAAATAAATTTCATTTCTTGAAAAGATTTACGAGAATAATACGCCAAGTTGACCAAATTAAGTAAGGTATATAATATTAAGTTCCTGATTAACATTTAATAAAAATATCGCGAAATATTAAAGAATTTTTCGAAGTTTAATATAACGTTAAATAAATAAATTATAAAATAATAACAAATTATAACCTTAAGATAATAATATAATGATTTAAAAACAAAAACGACAATTATATAAGTTAACAACCCATATATAATATTAGCTCTTATAATTAGGATATAGATTATTACCTTTTAGATAGTAAAAAAAAACCAAAATCGAAAACGGTGCGATTAATTTTTAAAAAGCGGTAATTAATTTTCTAGATTATTAAGTTATGGCCTATCCTATATCTATATTACGAAATATTAAGGCAGCGTTTCCGACGTTCCAGGGGGCCTTTACATATATCTTTGATTAGGATAATTTTAATTAGGAAAACGTTAAGCTTATTAATTTTTAATTACGAGAAAAAGCCTTAGAGCGAAAGACAAAATAAGGTAATAATAAAGCCTTTTATATAGACCGAAACGTTAATAAACGAAAACGATAGAAATCGAATACGTAAAATATTTGTTATAAGGCTTATTTAAACGTTTACTATATATTATCTTAGTGTTATTACGCATTATTTCGTAAAACATTAACGGGTTTTCGCTTTAACGACAGGATAAGGGCATATATCTAACATCGAATTACCGCCGATTTATTTTTTTAAAGAAAATTACATAATTTATAATAAACTATAAAAAGTTTATTTATATATATAAATTATTTCTAAACAGAGATGAAACGAGTTTTGGTGTATTTTTTAATTATTAATTAACGTAACGTTATTAGCGTTTGGTTTTATCTTTTAAGAAATTTATTTATTCTCTATTTTATATTAACGACATATATTTTTAATTTTTTAATCGGTTTTTAAATTTTAAATTAATCCTATAAAGTAACGGAATATACGCAGATAATAACTTTATTTCGATTAAAAGATACGAAAAAGTCGATATAGTATATCACGAAAGTTTTACATACAGTTTAGTATTTCTTCGGCAGCTCCGAAAAAAAGGCTATTAATAAGATAACCGAAAGAGCAATAATTTTATTCGAAATAAATATAATCAAATAATTATTATATTAACAAAAAAATTTAATTAATTCGTTATCGAAAGTATTAATATGATAATTACTTATATAATTTTGGTAACTTATAAACGGATTATTAATTTATGGAGAACGAAATTATGACAAATCGGTAATGGCATTATGTAACACCTAAGATTAGAATATCTAGAACTCGAAATAATCATATAATTATAGTCTTATACGAATGAAATCCGCTTAAAAGGTTTTATAATAATCAAATATCAAATATGTGGCCAAGCGAAAGTCAAAAGACAAATACGCCGTACGTTTAAGAAAGAAATTTTTCGATTAGGATAAAAAATCGTTATTAATTTTATAGATTTCAAAAAAAGAAAACCTTAAAAATATAAATACGTTACGTTTATAACAGATCGATATTTAAGTTTCATCTAGAATATTTATTTTAAGAACAGAAAGCAAAATATATTAATTATAGGGTTCCGACACTTTTTAAAAATTTAAAAAATTAGGACACAATATTTCTATAAGTATTTAAATGCGATTACGAAATTTTAAAAAATTACGAACTTAAAAATATACTGTAATCGCCTTTTTGAACAATAAACTTAAATTTTTAATATTATATACCTAGGCTTAAAGTAAGAATATAAAACGTTTAAAAAATATAATTAAGAAAAAATAATTGCGATGCAAAATAACGTTAAATTACTTTTGTTTTTAATTGTATATATTTTTATTGCCGTAATATACTTATATAACCGTACCCTTAAATACATATGTTTTAGCAAAATTTATGTAAGGTTTATTATATTTATCTAGTATATAAAAATAATATTTCAATAGTTAATCAAAAATCTGATTAAGCTTACTTATAAATATATAATTATATGGTTTACGTTATAATAATTGCCGCTATAAAAAGAAATAATGATTTTAAATATTAAATCCAAAAGTATAAATAAGTTAGTTTATCGATTACCGAATTATAAATATTTATAAAATTTGCAATTTATTAATTAATAAAGTTATTATAATTCGAAACGTATAATTTAATAAAACGAAATACTGTTTTAAGTAAAATATAAAAATCTAAAGGATAATATTTCATACGTAATAAAAATATAAGTTTTAAAAATTATTTTGATACGTAAGTATACTTAATTAAATTAATAATGATTTTTACAGATATAAAAAAACGAAAATATAAAAAAAATAACTTAGTTACCGGTTGAATTAAAAAATAACTTTAAGAAAGTATTAATATAAAAAACGTTCAGAATCGGAAAAAACAAACCAGTTGGTAAAAAGTAATAATCTTTATATAACCATTATATTCGAATTATTTTCGTTTTTTTAAATTATTATTAGCGCCAGGGTTTATCGTAATCATTATTACGATTATTGCGCCGACGAAAAAATAAAAGTAATTTTAAATTCTTACTATATTGTTTAACTTAAAGTAACGGTAAAAAACGAAAATATTTTGCAGGTTGTAAACGTACATTTTTATTATATTTCGTACCGAACTAATATTATCCGAAATAAATATAAGATACATGAAATTCTATTTAATATAAAACGTTTAGCTTGTTTTATAAGTACGAACGATAACCGGCCGATAAACTGCGGAAGTTTAAGGAAAATAATTACCCGAAATACGGGTTATCTTAATTGGAAAAGCTTTAATCCTAAGACATATAAGAAAATACCTAGATTATAAAATCGGATACATAAATATAATTTACCGTTACCGCTATAAGGTTATAAAACACTCAATATATACCCATTAATGAAAATATTTGATAAAGTCGAAAAAATTTGTTTATAAATTTATAAAAAAATATAATACTAAAGACTTATTACTTAACATTTTACTAAAAGTAAATAAGTTTTAAAATGTATATAAATATATATTTATAAATTTGAAAAATACGCATAATTATAAAAATATAAAGCCCATTTATTTATATAAAAAATTAATAATATAAGAATATTTATAATAATATATACATATTTATATTTATTAAAAAATTAGTTCGAATATTAATTATTACTATAATAAATTCTAATTTAAAATTTAAATATTATAACATATACACGTTTTTGTTAATTTAACGTTATTTCATAAAATATATATAAAAATACCCTTAAAATACTTATAACGTAAATAGTATTCCTAATTAAGAAAATATTACATATATTAAAGGAACTATTTTTACCTAAATAAAAAATTATAATGTATTAAAAGATTTAAAATTAAGCTTTATTTTTTACGAATTTTGTTATTTTATTTATTAGGAGTTATTTGTTTTCGTAAATAATATTATTACTATATATAATAAAAAGAATCCAAATTTCGTAAATTAATTAACTTAATAAATCCGAGAACGATATATTTTTATAAAAGATAAGGATTTATAATAATTTTTCGAAATCGAAATAATTCAAAATAAGTTTATTAAAAAGAATTCTTAATTTTAATCCGATTTTATAAATAAATTAATTACCTTAATTTCTAAAAAAATTTAAATAATTATTTAATAACTTTTATAACAAACGTCGAATTATTACCAAATTTTAATTTAGCTTACTAGGTTTAGTTAATAAATAATAATAAAAATAGGTTTTATTTTATACGTTATAGTTAATACACGATCAAATATATATTTTACGATATTGCGATTTGCCCGATTTAATTTAAACTCTAATAACGTATATTATAAAATTATTAATCGAATTATATTATACTTATTCGGTATTTGTTACGGCCTGGTCCCCGTAGCGTCTTCCAGCATGTACTGAGGGTTCTAGTACATATATACAGCTGTAAGCACTAGGATGGTCGCTACAATTGCGATCATTCCATCGATCTTTTGCCCTGGTGGCGCAGCGGTATAAGGTGCAGCCGTTACAGTATTAAAACGTTAACGTTATAATTCGAAAGTGGAAATTCGCTAAATACTTAATACGATAATTTTTTCGTGAATAATATAATTAATCGAAAATTTTTTAAAATTATATTATAAAGTTATTCGACGAAATAATAAGATAATAGAAAATAAGAAAAATACAGTAATTATTTTTTATAACCGAAACGGAATTATTATTGTTTTTTAACGTAAATTATAAAAAAAATATTTTGTTTTAGATTAATCGAAAAATTAAAAATCAGTTTAAATACGAAACCGTTAAATATATAGTATAATAATTAATAGATTATACGGTTACTTAAAAAATTTGATTACTAAAAAAACTAAAATAAATAATTATAATTTTAGGAAATAATAAAACATAACGATTAACGCCGTAAATACTTTAAGGCGTTAAGGGGATATGTTAGCTAGCTGGGGGGTACGGAGCGCTCCCCATATATGGAAAGGTCCTATACTGATCGGCTCATATATGTTCCGTAGCTAAGCTACTTAGAGTTATCCGCGTGCAAAAGCACCTTCAACTTAACTAAATACAACAACACAACTGATGTCCCCTATATCTGACAGTTTCAGCAGCTGCTCGCCGCGGCTGCGATGAACTAGCCCATTTAGGCCTGGTTGCCAAGGGTACATCAAAAAAATCTTCGCGGCTGCCTGTTGATGAAGTCTCCCGACGACCACTTCCTGATAGGGAAAGGCGTTATGCTTATACGGGGCAAGTGGCGAAAAGCTACAAACTTCGCGGCCGCTGAGATCCATCGAACACACCCTAAGGAACGAACTCCGGACCCCCTTGGAAAAGGCTCCGCACCCAGCCGTTCGACCACCACCTAAGACCCGCAGAGCCTCATCGCTCTCGTACCCTCCGAGACAACAAGTTCAAAAGTACTTGTTCGGCTCTTGTTTCCCTCAAACTCAGTTTATCCACACCATCCACATGATTACCACCTTACAGGAACGGTCTCCGCAAATTCGTCGGGAGACCAATCGCAGCGTGAATTCTAGTCGGAACCACTGGACCGTGGACCACAACCTGAGTCTCGCGGTATCACATGTAGCAGTGACAGTTTTTGCCCTCGTTTTAACGCAGTAAGCTTGCGAAAGAAATGGGCGAGGGTTATTGTGTCGAAATTCCGCTACCCTTAGAGCTGACTCCGGCATTTGGATCTTGGCTCGCCCAAATAAGAAAGTAAAGGTAAGCGCATTATGCGGTCCGTACATGGGTCCTCCCAGAGCCGGGGGGGCGAAACCCCCCGGCCGGTGGTATGACGGCTTGCGAGGCCTGCGCCAAAGGCCGGCATGCATGGTCGACGTTTTAGTCGCCGTACCTTTAACGCTATTAAAACGAGGGCCTATTGTGCCTGCTGCGGCGACCCGGTAGCCTCACATCTGTGAGGCTCCGAGACAATCTCAGGAGGGTCTGTACAATTGGTGTGGATCGCTACCTGTCTGTTAGGTCTTTGCATACAGGCTAAGCAGCGGCTTGGACAAGGAAGAAAAGGACTTTTGAGGGGTGGAGCTGGGTTAAACGGCCTTACGTAATGATCCGGTTAGCGAAACAAGGCCCATTTGGTCGTATTTTAACGTTTAATACTAATATTTAATTTAAAGTAATTTATATATATATAAAAGCTTAATTTTAAATTATTATTTTTCGCTTAATAAACCACAATTAATTAATAAAATATTTTCGAAAAATATTAATTAATAATATCACTTAATAAAATTATTAAAATTATTTAATATTAAATTTAATTATTAACTTTCGTTAAAACGTTGCTTTATAAAATAAGTATAAGTCTAAGCCGCACTTTCTACGCTCAGCCAAATATATAGAAAATTATTTTATAATATATTAAAAATATGCGTGTATTTACTGTATTATTTTTTTATAGTTTTTTAAAATAAAAAGAATTACAATATAATAGCTAGGCGATTTAACCAACTGTTAAATCTTAGGCGTACGGGTTTATATTAATTACAATATCGTAGGACGTTATAATAATACATATAATAACGTATTATATTTCGATATATTAAAAGTATTTTAAATTACAATATTACATTGCAAATTAATATTATTTAAATTATGGAAATAACAAACGTATGTATATTAATTTTTAATATTACCGTTCGTTTTTACTTAATTATGTTTAGCGAATTTTTGCTAAATAGTTGCTTAATATTAATTAATTGTATTTAGCAGATTTTTGTTAAGTATTTATTACGTAATCTAAAAGGTGGTCCGTATTATTTTTGTTAACCGTTTTTTAAGACCGGAACTTGTTAAATCGTAATACGATTTTTTCCCCCTTTAATTTTGCGCTTAAGAGTTTATTTTTCCTAGTAAATATTATTACTTTTTTACGATATCGGGTTGTATTACTAAAAATCGTCGTTAAGTTATTTTTATTATTTATCGGCAAAACTTATTTGTTATTTTTAACGATTGTAATTTTTGAAATTATGTTATATTTTTTATATTTTTTGAAGAATAAAAATACGAAATAATGGAAAATATTTTAAATTATAAAACTTACGTTAAACGTAATTACTTTTACGATAAAATTGGTATTTTTTTTCTTTTTTGAAAAATATTTATACCGAAAATTAACGTTTAAAAGGAAAGAAGGTTTTTATAAAAAAGGTTTTTTGAAATTAGAAAAACGTTATTAATAAGAGATAAATAAAGTTATTACTTATTTAATTTGTTTTCGAAAATAAAAAACGTTTTTATTCAAAAAGAATAAAAATAATATAATGAAAGTTATAATCGTTCGAAAAGTTAAAGAAATAAAAACGTTAAAAATAAGTTATTGCCGAAATTTCTATTATCATATTAATTTTTTCCATTAATTCCATAAATTAATTTAGTATCGGTAATATCGATTAATTTGTCGCAAATATTAATTAGAATACGATTATTTCCGATAATTTTGTTATTGCTGGTAAATGTTTTTTTAATAGGTATTAAGCGTTAATAAGGTTTTTGGCAGGTTTTTAGGTATTTTCGAAATTGGAGTGCTTTTTTTATTTAATTAGATATTAGATAAATCCGTTTTGTTTTTATATGTCGAAAAAAAGTTATTTCGTATATTTATTTTTTATTTTTATATCGTTTTATACCGTATGTATTTTAATTGCATTTGTTATTAATTCGAATAAAAAACGTAAAGAATTAAATAAATTTAACTTTTAGTAGAAATATTATTTAATAATTTTTTGCAGATTGTTTTAGCGATTTAATCTGAACCGATATATTTAAAATTAATTTTTTGTATTTGGTTATTTTCTTTAAATATTTTCTGTAATAAGAAAAATTACTTTTTCCCTTTTCGAAGATTAATTTTTTTAACTTGTTTCAGTTATAATATTTATTTATTTAATTTTATACAAATTTTAATTCTGTTTTTATTTCTTAATATAAGTATTATAATTATTTTAATATAATGATTATTTTAATGTGAATTAAATTATTATGGCATATGTTGTGAGTAAATTTTTAATATAAAGCCAAAATTTACATTTAATAATATGATTGTGATATTTTCCTAATAATTGGTATTATAAATTAATTACATAATTAGTAAAGTTTTAATTTAATTATTTTATTCGTAATTAATGTAATATTATAAATGAAGTTTTAAGGTTTACTTTATGTATTTTATTGATCTATTTATTTGAAGTTTAAATATATTAAATAATTTATAATTTAGGTTGATTTGAAGTATAAGGCTTTATTGAAACTTTAATATAAATATTAATTCTTTATTTAAAATACTTTTTAATAATAATTCGTATATATTTAATATCTATTTGAAAATATATATATTATTTATTCAATATTTATATTTTGATATTATAATAAGAAATAGAAAAGTTTCGTAAATCGATTAATAATTACGAAAATATCATTATAATACATTTTTAAAATGAGATTTTTCAATATAAAAAATGTAGTAATAAAGTTAAATATAATTGAATATTATAATTATTTTACCATTAGTAATAACTATAATTTTCAATATAATTTATATTATTGCAATTTCATTTGGCGCAAATATCGTATTGCCGTATACGTTTTTATATTATTAATTTTATTTTAGGAAAAAAAAATATACGTTAAAGCGGTTTTAAGGTTTTATAAATCCTTAAATATCCGTATAATTAATATTGGTATATTTGTTATATGAAATATTTCAGATATTTTTTCAATATTTAGATTTTATTTGTTTTTTAATTTTTTAAGAACTCGTTGTTATATTATTAAATTTGTTAATATAGATTAAATGGTATTACCTAAATTATCGTAATTTATTACGAGCGTAAATATATTTTTATAATAATATCTAAAATTATATAATAAATTTTAATTAATTCTTTTGCAAAGTTTAAATATTGATTTAAGGTATTTATTTTATTGTTTTTTAAGTTCTTCCTATAAATAATAATAAATTCGAAATCCGTTAATATTTTTGTCTAACGAAATTATCGTTCGGTAAATATTTTAATTATAGTAAATCAAGTAAAATTTTAATAATTGATATAAATTTTAATTTAATACACATTTCCTTTTAGAAAATTCTTAAATTTTCGAAATACTATAATAATAACCATAAATTCTTTATTTAAAATACTGTAATTGAATTCGATTTTTTTAGTTTTATACGAAAAGAAATATAATAAGATATAATTCATTTTAGTTATTTTATTAACCGATTATTACGTTTAATACGTAATTCGATATATCGGTTTTTAATTTAACAAAACTGTTTATTTTATATAAAATTAACATTAATTCGCTAGAAATTATATTTTTAATATTTTAAAATATTTGTTTTAATTTGGACGTCTATTTAAATTTTTCTTTTCGTAAAATTCTTTAAAAGTATAATTATTTTACTAAAGTTTTCAAAACACTTTTTATAATAATTAACGAATCCAAAAAATACATATATCTTTTTAATTATTATTATTGTTTATTATTGTATAATAATAATAATTTTTTGCATTTATTTTATAATATTTTAAGATAATAATATATTATAAATGTTTTATTTTTTGCTTATAGACTTAACCTTTTTGTACTAATAAATAATTTTATATTTTGTAAAATTTAAAGAATTTTATAAATATATTTTATATACTTTTTTTAGTTTCTAAGAAACTAAAAAGTTTGTTAAAATAATATATAACGAAAATATTAAGATATTTTCGTAGCAAATAATTTGGTATCCATTAGAAAATTATTATTACGTTTGGAAATTCTACTAATATAGTTAAATACTTAAATAATCCGGATTTTGTTTTAAAAGTTATTTTTTACTCGTATTTTTTTAGGTTTTAAAAAAGGTATATTTATTTTAAAAATTAAACCTTATAAAATATTTAGTTCTGTAAAATGAATTTTGTATTTTTATAATCAAAATTAATAATATTCAATTTTTAAAAACAATATTATTTAAGTATTAATAATTACTTATAAATCTTAACTTATTAATCTTGTTTAATATAAAAAATATAAAGTATTTTGTTAATAATTTTAAAAATTAACTTTATTTTTTATAACCGAGTTTCTAGGTATTTTTCAAAAATACGTAATTTATATTTGTTAAAGTTATAAATTAGATAAAACTTTATTAAAAATTGTTTTTTAAAAAAATATTTTATAATTTTATTTATTATATTTTAATAATTTCGCATTGAATGGTTTTTTGAAAATTTATTTATATTTATAATATTATAACAAAATATTTATTAAATTTTGTGATTTTTCAAATTATTATTCTTTTAAAATAATCTTTAATTATTTTAATTTCGTTTTAATAATAATAACAATACGTCGTATTTTTTGATACTTATTTTTTTTATATTTTATTCTTTTAAGTAATAAGATTTTTACTATATTCTTATATTTATATTTATCGTTATTATCGATTAAATATTATAATCTTGTTTTGTTTCGTTTATTAATAAAAATAAAATAAATTTTATTCAGCCAGTTTTTCCGTTAAATAAAACTTCGTATTAACGTATTTATAGTAATTCTAAGATTATATCGTAATTCTTAAATAAAACGATATCGAAATTAATTAATTAATATTATTTTTGGATAAAAATCTTAAAATACTTAATTTCGCGTATAACCTTTCCCTTATTATTATCAAATTTTTAATTTTCGATATTTATCCTTATATAAGGTTTTAATTTAAGTTTTTATAACAATTTAAATTTATTAACCATATTTGATATAATATAATTCCTATTTAAAACTCTGTAATCTATTCTTGCAATATATTAATACGTTCTTATTCCTATATTTCAAAATAATCAGGTTATGGACGATGTTTATCATTATATTTAATATTTTTTTCGAAAATTTCTTTTGATTTCTTTAGGTTTCGTTATTTTATAACTTTTTTATAAATAATGTTTCTTTTTAATTCTGATTAAAATTTATCAAATTTTATTTATGTTTTTACATTTTACACGTTAAGTTATTATATTTATTATTATTATCGGTGTATTTTTTTCCGTATTATATTAATTATGTTTTATTTTATTATAATTCTTTTATCTGATATATTTTTTATATTTCCGATTATAATTTATTATACGCCGTTTTAAGTATTATCTTAAAGATTTTCTATAAATTAACGTATTTTTTAATAATTTTCTTTATAAAAAATATTTTAAATATTAAATAAAAATAGAGATTTATATTAATTTCTTAATATTATTTTTAATTATACGTTAAATTAACCTTTTTCCGTTTAATAATTACATTATTAGAAATAATAAACAAGACTTTTTTGCGAGTATTATTTTTTTAAGATATCGTTTTTGTTATGACCCGACAAGCTGCAGCCCCGGAAAACGGTCGCAACAGAAAAATAACTAAGCCATGTGGGTCGAGTTACGTAATGGCTCGATAAGGACGGAAAAAGCAAGATATAATACATTTATTATTTTCATAATTTAAATAGGTTTAGCTTATAATACTCATTAATACGAATCGTTTGTAATACGCTTTTATATTCTTAATATTAAGAAAAATAATTAAGTTATTTCATTATTATAAAATCCCACGATATTCTTATTAATATAAACCCGTACAATCAAGGTTTAATAATTGGTTAAACCGCTTAATCGTTATACGTTGCAAATTTTTATTTAATAATACTGTTAGATTTTAAGCAATATTTAATACTATCAGAATATCCATTAACGTTTAGAAAACCCGTATTTAGCAGCTTTAAACTCGAATTTGGGAACTGGAAAAAAAATTCGACAAATTAAGGTTATATTACTTGCCCAAGCCTTTTTCGCCCGTATAAAACCAAGGAAACCGGAACTCTATAATAAAAAAGATAACCTTTAAACTTTCTTAACTTAGATACGAGTTTACTTTGGTTTTTTAGATTTTGACGACCTTGCAGATCAGGTTTTAGTAATAAAAATATGCCTAACGGGAAACGTTATTAATCAATTTAAGCCCATTATAAGAAATTTTCTGGAAATAAAAAAATCGGATAAAAAGAATTTTATTAATAAGATTTTTTTACTTTATATCAATTTCGAAAATAAAATACGCGATAATTTCGGTAATCCGGATAAAAAACGATTTACGGTTTAATAATTTTTACAATTCCGATAAAAAAATCTATATCTAAATACGCCGTAATCTTTAAAAACTTTACGGTTAAGGCGGGATAAAGAAATAACGAAACCGATACCTTTATTAATATGTTTTATAAAAGGTTAAAAGATAATATAAAAAATAAAATTATTCGGATTAAATAATTAGTTGCTCTGGATCGGTATATCGTAAAAATAATTAAAATCAATAATTAACAGTTGTGACGGGCATAATGCGTAGGTTGAACGGAGGCACGGCCCAACAAAGGTTTATATTTAAGGTGAGGAGGGAAGGGGAGAAACAGCTAGTTACCAACGAGGTGGCTGCTCCCTATATACATATGGGTAAGCTCGGGCTAAGGAGTTCGCTCCGTAAGCCCGAACTGCCTTATAGGTTTTAGCCTGTAACATCACCCCTTTCCTCGCCTTTAAGGAGTAACGAGGCTGCGGCGAGGCGGTAGCGGCGGCTTTGCTTATACCTTTTTCCTCTTATCCCTATTCGTACCTTTATGTTTTTACCGACCCCGTTTCCGTTTCCGAATAACTTTTCGAAGTTATTAAAGGTAGCTGTATTTTCGAAGCTGTTACGTAACTTTTATACCGGTTCGGCATAGCCTGCCTATTTTACGAATAGCTTTTTTCGGCGACCGCGGCCTACGCGTTTATTTTCAACTTTTAATATATATTTTATTATATATTTCTTTTCCTTTTTTTCTGATAATATCGGTAATAATTAATTATTATTTAAAATCTAGTTAAATAATAGGTTTTTTTATTATTAATTTTAAAAGGTTTACGTCGAATTTCGGGTATATTTCCGACGATATGTTTAGCTTTACGGTATTATACAACGTAATTGCGGTAACCTTATATTTAATATATATTTAAAAAATGTTTTTTAAATAATTATAAAATAATTACGTTTTTTAAGTTTAATTATATTAAGTTTTTTATTTCAAAACGCGATACTTACTTTTTGAAAATATTAATTAATTATTTTATCCGGGCTTAAACCAATATTATAATAACTTATATAAATTCCGTACTTTTTTATAACTTTTTAATAAAATTAATAACCTTTTCCGTTTCGGGGGTTAATTAAGGAGTTATAAGTATTTTGTTAATAAGCTTTATATTATATCCGTAAGTTAAGAAAAAAAAGTTTATTTTTAACGAACAGTTCCTGTCGTTAAAAGCTAACTGTACTGCCGGTAAAAACTTAACCCAGTTATATTGTACGTAATTTATAATATAACGGAAATACGTAAAAATCTTTTGGTTAACTTTTTCGGTAATTTTGTCCGTTTAGAAATAAAAAAATATATCAAGTTATTGCTGTATATTTATTAAGTTATATAAATAAGTCCAAAATTTACTTATTTAATTATTCTTTTTAACGGATATTAATTTTTTGGGAAAACCGGAATATTTTTAATAATAGGAAATAAAGTATTAAATATATATTTTTGCGTTTATGTTAAATATCGACTTTAAGATAACCGTTTTCGTTAAGCGATCGTAAAAAACTATAAAAAAACGGAGGTTCTTTTTTTGCTTTATTAATAAGTCGACCATAAAGTTTACCGAAAGATTTAAATAAAATCGATTTGGAATAAATAAAGGCCGTAATAACCTTTTTTTCGTTTCCTTTTATACGTATAACCTGCTATATACGTCGCAATTACGGCAAAAGCGGCATATATTCTAAGTTTATCCCAGTTAATAATAATTACAGATTAATATTACTAACGTAACGTTTTTTCCTGGGTAGCCGGTAATATGGGAATTATATATCCGTTAAATTAATAACGTTCGAAACGGTTTTTAAGTAAGGACCTAAATATATTTTTTAAATTGTAAAAAACCTTTAGGATCGAAAAAATATTCCGTTATAAAAACCTTTACCGCGCTTATAGCTAGGGAGAAATTACGTAATTTTTGGGTTACGGCTGTATATACCATATTTAAGGTTTTATTTTTGGTAACTTTTAAGTTTTATATTTTTTAAAGGTTTTTTTCGAGGAATATTTCCTTACCGGGGAGTATAACCTGTTGTTTGTTATTACCTTACTTTAGGTAAATTGCGATTATTAAGATTTTTTAAATTTGTATCGGTTCGTTAAATAATTATTTTTTTATTTAACCGGATTATACGTTTTTTAAGTTTAATATTTTTTTTCGCTGTAAGATACGTTTTATGGCTTACGAAACATAATATCGGGTCGATTTGTTAATTTATTAAGGCGATATTTAAATACGAAATTAAAGGCGGATAAGAAACCGGTTTATTAAATTTGCCTTTTAATAAATTTACGGATATTTATAAAATATTAAAAGTTTACGTAATATATTAGGATTATAAAAAGGCTAATTAGCTTTTCAAGTTTTTCTTTTTTATTTTATTAATGCTTTAACGATAATTAATAATTTTTTATCGTATATTTCGCAATTATATTTAATTAATAATAATTTTCGTAAAAAATACGTAATTAATTGCAAGTACCTTAACGAATCGAATTAGGACAAATATTTTTTAATTACCTAGCCGGAATAATTTGTTTTTATTACCGTTTTTTTTCGGAATCTTAATACGTAAGGATAGGCGCTATAATAAAAAGCTTTTTAAATTAGTCGAAGGTTTATTATTTCTTATTCTTTTAATAAAAGGGGGTCCTTTTCCGAATTAGTCGTAAAAGGGAAGCCGTTATTCCGTTAAAATCTTTTATAAAGGTTCGGTAAAAATTAACGAACCCGATAAAATTCCTAACCCCTTTTACGTTAATAAGGGCCTTTTATTCTCGAATAATGATTATTTTCTTAGGATTAACTTTTAAGTTTATTTTTGGTTCGATAATAAATTTTAAGTACTTTATTTTTTGGATTGTAAATTCGTATTTATCCGGGTCCAGTTTTAATCCTGTTTTCGCTAAACGGCGGAATATCAACTTAACTTTAGCCATATAATCGGTTCGAAAACCGGACAAATAAATTAATATATTATTTATATATACGAAATAAAAATTATGAAGGTAACGCTTTAACGTAATATTAATATAACGTTAAAAGGTAGCCGGTATACCGCTAAAGCCGAATAAGTATATTAGTTATTTGAAAAACCCAAAACGTATACGAAACGTAATTTTTTATTCGTTTTCCTGGCGGATACGTAACTGGTAAAAAGCTGTTCGAACGTTAAACTTTATAAACCATTAGGCTTATAATAAGGTTTGTAACGTTTCTTTTATTAACGAAATGGGATAACGGTTTCGTTTCGTAATCTTATTTAATTTCTTATAATTTACGTAAAACCGTAAATTCTCATTAGGTTTTTTTACGAATAATATCGGGATATTTATAAGAAAACTACTAACTCGAATCTAATTTTTATTAAGCAAATTTATAAATATTTTATGTAAAATTAATAATTTCTTTTTTAATATCTTATATAAAAGTTTTTATAGGATTAATTTTTTAATTCAAAATATTTATTTCCAGGTTTATTATTACGTCGTTATTATTACGATAAAATAATATTAACGAACCTTTATTATTTATAAAAAAGTTTCGGAATTCCCGTATCTCCTTAAGAAAACGTTTTATTATATCTTTAAAGGTTAATTACGGTTTCACCTTTAAAACCTTATTAATATTTTTTATAAAAATTATAAATAATTATATCCCGTTTTTCTTACGGCAGTTTTACCGCATTATTATTACAAAAATTATAGCCGTTATTAAACGGGCTTTTTTATATTTCTATAACCGCCCTCTTAGGCGGTCCTTAAGTTTCTTATCGAATTATCTTTTTTCGCGTAATATGGGCGCGGTAACGTTATTTGCAAAATAAATAAGCCGTTATTTCGTTTCGTATACGATATTATTATATTTTATTTAAAGTTTTTTTAAAATAAGGGGATAAAATAAGTTTTTAATTACGTACCCCTATATTCGTTTTAAACGGCCGTTTAAGTTTACGTTAACGTAAATAATTTTTCAAATCGCGGTTATTATAAATTCGTTATTTTTCCCTAGTCTTAACCGACGAGATATAATAAATATATGTTATAATTTTAAATGGCTGATTAACCGTTAATTAAACGTAAAATAATAAATATATTTATTATTAATTAGGACGTTTATATATATAATATTATTAATTAAAATATTTAATATTAAAAAAGGATTATTTAATTTATTATTAATTTTTTATAATTTTTTCTTTATTATATTCCCCCCTTATTAATAACGTTTAACATAAATTATTTTTTTAAATTTTCGTTATCCGAATCGTTATTTCTGTTAACGGCATTTTGCGAATTTATTATTATAATTTTCGTTTTAACCAGACGAAACTACTTTACGGATTTATATTTAAGGCATTTCCAGTTCGAATAGCTCGTAATAACGTAACGAAAACATTATTTTTTCCGTTTCCGAATTTTTATTTTGTTATTAAAAAGTTATTTCGTATAAGACCGGTTATCCGAGCCTTATTCCGAATTACTCCCGGATTAATTCTTTTAATTATTCCGTTATTAATTTATAAATTTAAAAATTAACGTAATTAATTATGCGATGTTTATTATAAGTATATCCCTTTAAACGTTTATTATTTAAGCCGATTTATTAATTTGGCCGACGTATTATTATTAATTAACCGTTCCGTTTTTTTTACCGGAATACTAGGTCGTCGTTTTTTTACTTATATAATAATCGGATAAAACCTTTAAATAATTAATTACTTTTTTTGCTTTACGTATTTAATAATTATAATCGTTATAAGGTATATTTTTTGTAATTAACACATTACAAAATTACGTATTAATACCAGCGCTTAAAGAAATTATTTTAATTATTAAAGGTTTTATTAAGCCTGTATATTCAGTTAATTTAAGCTTAAAATCCAATATATAATTTTAAAACCTTTAATTATAATTTTGCTTTATACGTTATAATTATTTTTTAACAAATTATATTGCTTATTTGTTTTCGAATTATTTTTTTATACAAAAAAGGAAATTATTAACGTCAAAATCCCTTCGTAATTTTTTATTTCAAATTAATAAGTAAATCGTAATTATTTTTCGATAAATATAAATATTATAATGTTTAAATAAATTGCTATAAAAAAAGCCGGAAATAAATTAGTTTTTCTTTATTTTCGTACGGAATATGGCGAAAAACAAACGGAACATTTTTTATTTTTTGTTTTATAAAAGTTATTTTATAGGTTTACGATTTGCTTTTACAAACGCGTTATTAAGCGGTAAGCTTATTATAAGCTTTTGGCGAAATGGGTTTTATTTTATAAGGGCCTTTTTTTTCCGCTTTTATAAAAAGATATTTTTTTACTTCCGTTATCCAATTAAATAAGTTATTTATCGTTTCGTTACGGCTAAGGACCAGTTTAATAAATTTTTTTTATTATATATTAAGTTTTTAAAGCATATTTAGGAACAACTGGTACTGTAAATTTTCCTTAATAATTCCGAACGAGGTTGGTACCGTGGGTTCGTTTATGGTTTCGTCGGTTATGTTATTTCGCAGTTACCTTGTTATAAGATTTTCTTTGGTTTATTATCCGTAACCAAGGTATTCTTAGAAAGCGTTTCGCTTTTATTTAACTTCCTGAAAACTGTAATAAATTATAACCTTGAATATATGTAAAGGGCATAATACGTAAGTTGAACGGAAATACGGCCCAACAAAGGTTTATATTTAAGATAAGGAGGGAAGGGGAGAAATAGCTAGTTACCAGCAAGGTGGCTACTCCCTATATACATATGGGTGAGCTCGGGCTAAGGAGCTCGCTCCGTAAGCCCGAGCTGCCCTATAGGCTCTAGCCTGTAACAACAGTTTAAAAAATGATAAAAAAAAAGATAATATATCTTACGTTCAGGATATAACAAGTTTAACCAGAGAAAAAACGAATCGCACCTTTTACTTCTTATAAAACGGCGCCAGGACTTATGGAACTCGGCGTTACCTATAAATAAAATTAAAGCTAGATTAAATGTTTTAATGGCAGCAAAATGGGATACAAAGCTTATAAATATAAGAAACCCAAGAAATCATAGTAAGATAACTAGATACCTATACTGGAAAAATAATTTAGAAATAATTAAGGAAACGATAGCAAAATTATTAACATAATTTAAGCCAAATATATATCAGGTTTATAACAAAAGATTTAATAAGAATTATTACGATAAGAAATTTGATAAGAAATACGAAAAGCTAGAAAGTTAGTTTAATAAGTATTGTAAATACGATAAGAAACGTTATAAAAATAATTACGCGAATACCAGAATTAGACAGAAAAAATCTGTCTCGGAACTTTTGATTAATACGGCAAAATATATGCTATATATTGTCGCCGATAAAAATATCCCGATTACGAAAAATAAAAATAGCATATTTATAAACGAATTATTTGTATATATTATAAAGGATTTAACTTTTTAAACCGTACCGGAAATAATAAGGATAATAAGCAATAATATCGATAATTTCGAACCATAATCCCAGGAAATATCCAGCAATTAGTTAAAGTAAAAAGTTGGCCTAAAGAAAAATAATGCCCGTAGGAAAACCCCTTTTATCATTATAGATAATATAATTATTAAACAGAAAAGGAATTAATCCAGCGTACGGTAAAAAAGCATTATTAAAAAGCTATTACGGATTTCCATTTTTAATTAATATTTATTACGGATCCACAGAAAAAAAAGCCATTAAGAAAAAAATATATTAATTTATAAAAGATCTTTAAAATAATAATTAGGATAACGTATAATGAAATATAATCGTAAACATAAAAAAATAATTTATTCAATAAAGAAAAATTTTATAAAAAAATTAAAAATAATTAATATAACTCGAAAAAATAATATGTTAATAATAACGACAGATATAGCAGCTTAACGTATTAAACGAAAAAAATATAAGCAAAGTTTAATAAATTCGAATAAAAATTAAAAAGAAAAGTTATTTATAAAAAAGCCGCAAAATAACGAAACCCAAAAAAGTTAAAGAGAATTCCTAAAAAAAACTTTAAACACGATAATAAAAAACGTTAATAATCTTATTACTTTGAAAATACGAATCAGAACGTACTGGTATATTGCAATAATAGATTACGGAACTTTAGGCGGAAATTATATGTTACAGGAACAGGGGTTCCTGTCTCGAGGAGACCAACCTTTAAGGTCTAGCGCGGACCTGTCACGGCTAAACTCCGGACGGGAGGCTTAGCTCTTAAGGTGATCTGGTTAATCTAGGTAATCTGGGGACCAGATTATACAGATCTAACAGATCTACGACACACTTACTTAAGGAATTGGGATATATAATAAATCGGTTTCTCATATAAATAGCACTTACTTAGTTTTCGCTTTTTAACTATTAATTTAAGTTTTTAATCAAAGATAATTACACCGTTTTTTAATTAAGGAAAAAATACTTAAATCTTTTTAACGAATAAATTATTAAATTATTTTTCGCCTTATTATTATTTACAAATTAAGACTTTTTTCGGATATTGCTTATATCTCCAAATAAATATATAATAGATTCGTTATATTTTAAGATTTTTTTAATTAATAGCCGACGAATAGTTTAAGGTTTAATTGGGCATAAGTTTTCTTAAATTCAGTATAAACGATAATATAGGACGATATTTAAAAGATAAATAATATATCCGATCTCCGTTATTAATTAATAAAAAATCAATAATAAAATTAAACGATTTATTACTTATTAAAAAAGTTTTCCAACTAATAAATAATATGGCATCCTTTATTACTAGATTTTAAGAAGGTTTTTTTTCTTTTTAATTCTAGCAGTAACCTTTATCCGTAAGGGAGATAATTAAGGTGTAAAAAGATAAAATAAGTAAAAAGGAAAAAAAATATCCGGCTGGAAAACAGAAAAAAAAGGTATTAAAACGTTTAATTAAAGAAAGAGAACTTATTATGGAAAAACGACTGGACCTTTTGGCCCAAGAAGTTAAAAGCTTAAAGAAGGAGAATATTCGGCTCGCCAAAGAAAGAAAACCGGCTTTTCCATAATTTGGCTTTCCAAAGGGACGAAGCCAAGGGGCTGGCTACTGACCACCTTCGTTGGACATAAGATAAGTACCAGAATGTGACGGCTAGGCGGTTTAACCAACTATTAAACCTTAAGTCGACGGGTTTATGTTGGCAGGAGTATCGTGGGAATCTGAGCAATGAATATAATAACGTATTACGTCTCGTAATACCAAGGGCGTTTTAGGTAACGAACTGTTAATTACAAACGATTGGTATTAATAAATATTATAAGTTAATATTATTTAAATTATAAAAATAACGAATATATATTTTTTTTTTGTTTTTTACTGGCAATTATTACCGATTATTCCTAATATAATAATTATAATCGTTTTTAATTATAATTATTTTAAAATAATTATTAATCCGTTAATAATTATTTTTAATTACGTAACTTATAAAATAAGTCGTATTATCCTTATTACGACCGTTTCCGTAAGCCTAAATTTATTAAGTCGTAATACGATTTCCTTTTTTTTAAAAATTTTGCCCTTAAGATTTTTTTCTTAATAAGCTTTTTATTTCCTTATTATGGTTTTTCGTATTTCTAAAATTTGTCGTAAATCTCGCCCTTTTACTGTTTATCGTATTAACCTAATAAAAGTTTTTAAAAAATTTGGTTTCGAAATTATGCCTTATTTTTAATATTTTTCGAAAAGTTTAAAATATGAAATAATAAAAAATATTTTTCGCTGTAAGGAATATATGGCCCGTAACCGATTTTACGATAAAACCGGTATCCCGTTATTTTTTTTTTAAAATATCCGCCACGAATATTAACGTTTTAAACGTAAAAAGATTTTAACAGAAAAACGTTTATTCGAATTATAACGTCATTAATTTAAGATTTAACGTTATTATTAAAAAAAAATAAATAAAATTTTGGCGTAGCTTATTCGATTATACAAACAAAAATTTTTGGTTCGTTTTAAAGGTATTAAAATAATATAACGTAATTTTTAATCCTTAAACGAATTAAAAAAATAAAAACGAAAAAAAAAATAGGCCGCCGTTAAGGCCGCCATAACTGCATTAGTATAGGCCGTTATTCCCTTCGATTTATCTGGTTTTAGCTTATCCGATTAGCTTATTATAAAGGATTTTTGGAATTTTAACGACCCCGCCGTCGTTAATAAAAATTCTTTAATAAACGTTAGGTATTAATAAGATTTTTGGTAGGTTCCCAGGTGTTCTTAAAATTTAAATATTTTTTCCATTTAATTAAGTACTAAGTAAGTCCGTTTTATTTCCGTATATCGAAAATTTTTTCCATTTCGTATGCCGTTTCGTTTTTTATTTTTATATCGTCTTATACCGTTCGTACCTTAATTATTTTTGCTGCTAATTCGAATAAGGAAACGTAAAAAATTAGGTAGAATTTAATTTTTGATAAAAATTCCAATTAGTAATTATTTTTTAAGATTTTTTTACTGATTTTATATAAACCGATATATTTAAAATCGAGTTTTTTGTTAAGTTTTTTTATTTAAATGTTTTTGGTGGTGAAATAAATTATTTCCCTTTTTTCAAAGGTTAATTTTTTTAACTTTTTTTCGTTATAATATTTGCTTATTTAATTCCGTACGAATTCTAGTTCCGTTTTTATTTTTTAATATAACTGTCGTAATTATTCCGTCATAAAGATTACTTTAATATTAATTGGATTATTATTACGTATTTTTTTGTAAATTTTTAAAATAAAACCGAAATTTACATTAAATAATATTATTTTAATATTTTCGTAATAATTAATATTATAGGCCAATTAAATAATAAGTAATTTTTTAACTTAATCGTTTTATTCGTAATTAATATAATATCGTAAATATGTTTTTAATATTTGGTTTAATCGTTCCATTTATCCATTTATTTAGGATTTAAATACGTTAAATAATTTGTAATTTAAGCTTATTTATGTTATAAAACCTTATTAAAATTTAGATACGAAAATTAATCCTTTATTTAAAATGATTTTTATTAATAATTCGTATATGCTAAAAATGTTTTTAAAAAAGATATACGTTATTTGTTTTACGTTAATATCCTTATGGTAAAGTAAAAAATAAAAAAACTTTATAAATCGATTAACGATAACGAAAATATTATTATAATATATTTTTGTCGTTAAGTTTTCGGATAAAGGAAATTTAATAATAAAATCCATAATAATCGAATTTTATAATTTTTTTAAAATTAATAATAGTTATAATTTTTTATAAGGCTTATATTATTATGCCTTAGCTTTATTATAAAGGTTATATTATTATCGTACTTTTTGGATTATTGTTTTTATTTTAAGGAAAAAATATATACGTTAAAATCGTTTTAAGGTTTTATAAATCTTTAGATATTTATATAATTAATATTCGTATATATTTCGTACTAAGTTTATTTGATACTCCTTTGGAATTTATACTTTATTTATTTTCTGGTTTTTTGGGAAACCGTCGTTATATTATTAGATTTTCTAATATATATTTAAAAATATTATTTAAATCGTTATAATTTGTTATAAGCGTAAATATTTTTCTATGGTAATATTAAAAATTATATGGCTAACTTTAACCAATTTTTTTTCGAAATCTGGTCGCCTGCTTAAGGCGTCCGCTTTACCGTTTTTTATGCTTTTCTTATAAATAATAACGAAGTCGAAATTTGCCAATTTTTCCGCATATCGTAATTGTTATTTTATAAGTTTTTTAATTATAATAAATCGGGTAAGATTTTGATAATCCATATAAACTTTAATTTAGTACAAATTTCCTTTTAGGAAATACCTAAATTCGCGAAATGCCATAATAATGGCCATAAATTTTTTATTTGGAATGCCGTAATTAAGTTCGGTTTTTTTTAATTTATATAAAAAAAATATAATAAGGTATAATTTGCCTTAATTATTCCGTTATCCGATTATAACGTTTAACGTATAATCCGAAATATCGGTTTCTAGTTCGACAAAACGTATTAAATCGTATATAATTAATATTGGCTTACTGGTAATCGTATTTTTGATTTTCTGGAACGTTTTTTTTTTGTTTCTGACGTTTATTTAAATTTTTTTTTTTTGGTAAAGTTAATTAAGGGTATAATTATTTTGTTAAAGTTTCGAATTAATTTTCTATAATAATTAGCGAATCCAAAGAATATTTATACTTCCTTAATTATTATTGGCGTTTGTTATTTTATTATTATAACGATTTTTTTTAGATTTATCCTAATATATCCTGAGATAATAATATATTTTAAGTATTTTATTTCCTACTTATGGAATTAATTTTTTTTTACGTTAATTAACAGCTTGGCGTTTTGTAAAACTTAAAAAACTTGGTAAATATATTTTACGTATATCTTTTCCGTTTCGGAAAAGATAAGAATATCGTCGAGGTAGCATATAATAAAAACGTCGAAATATTCCCGTAACATATAATTTACCATTCGTTAAAAGGTTGCCGGTATATTCGTAAATCCTATTAGCATAACTAAGTACTTAAATAATCTGTATTTCGTTTTGAAAATTATTTTTTATTCGTATCTTTTTTTAATTTTAATAAGGTTATATTTATTTTTAAAATCGAATATTATAAATTATTTAATTCCATAAAAATAATTTTTTATTTTAATAATTAAGGGTAATAATATTCGATTTTTAATAATAATATTGTTTAATTGCCGATAATTAACCATAAATCGCAACTTTTTATTTTTTTTTGGTACGAAAAATATTAGGTATCTTATTAGTAACTTTAAAGGTCGAATTTATCCTTTTTATAACCGATTTTCCAGGTATTTTTTAAAAACGCATAATTCGTTTCCGTTAAGATTATAAATAAGGTAAAACTTCGTCGAAGATCCTTTTTTAAAAATTATCTTATGATTTTATTTACTATGTTCTGATAATTTCGTATCAAATTCCTTTTTAAAAAGCTATTCGTATTTAAAATATTATAATAATATATTAATCAGATTTTTTAACTTTTAAGGTTATTATTTTAAATTATTATTTAATTACTTTAATTTTGTTTTAATAATAATAACGATATATTATATTTTTTTTAATACCTATTTTCTTTTTTATATTTTATCCTTTTAGGTGGTAAGGTATTTATCGTATCTTTATGTTTATATTTATCGCCATTTTCGATCAAATATTAAGATTTTATTTTTTTTTATTTATTAATAAAAAATAAAAAGAATTTTACCTAGCCAGTTTTTCCGTTAATTAAAATTCCGTATTAATGTATCCATAATAATCCTAAGATTATGTCGTAATTCCTAAGTAAAACAACGTCGAAATCAATTATTTGGTATTATCCTTGGATAAAAATTTCGAAATAATTAATTTTGCGTAAAATTTTTCCGTTATCGTAAGCGAAATCCTAATTTTCAGCGTTCGTCGTTATATAAAATTTTAATTTGTATTTCCATAATAATTTAAGTTCGTTAATTACGTCCGGTACAATATAGTTCCCGTACATAATTCTGCAATTTATTATTACGGTGTACCAGTATGTTCCGATTTATATATCCAGGGTAATAAGGTTATTAACGGTTTTTATCGTCGCGTTTAAAGCCTTTTTTAAAAATTTATCTTAATTTTTTTGGGTTTCGTTATTTTACGGCTTTTTTATAGGTAACTTTTTTCTTTTAATTTTTGTTCGAATCCGTCGAACCTGGTCTATATTTTTTGGTACAGCGCGTCGAGCTGCTATATTTATTGTTTTTGCCGGCGTATTATTTTTTCGAACCGTATTAATTATTCCTAATTCTGCTATAATTCCTTTCTTTATTAAGTAAATTATTTCTTAATATGGCGTATAACTTTTTATTGGGCTTTATTTTTTTCTTATTAAAGATTTTATATAAATTATTAAATTTTTTCTTTTAAGGTTTATTGTTTATTAGGATTTATAATAAATATTAATTAAAAATAAAAATCCGTAATAGTTTTCTGGTAATATTTTTTTACCGTACGTTAAATTAACTTTTTTTTTATTTGGTAATTACGTTATTCGTAATAACAAAAAGGGTTTTTTTGCGGATATTATTTCTTTTTTGGCTAATTTTTTATTATAGCTAATTAAAGAAAATTATTTTCAGGGGTTATGGATCGAAAATATCGATATTATTATTCGTTATTTTTGTTATTTTTCGTTTTATTAAGAAAATCGAATCCTTCGTAATATATTCGGGTAATTTTATTATAAATATATTATTTTTATTCCTTATAAATAAAGTAATTTTATCGTTTATAATAAATAATATATATTTTACCGTATTAATTAAGGGTTTTAAAATAAATTTTTTTTATTTAGCCTTAATGCTTTTTTAATTATCTTTTAAAAATGTTCCGTTTTTCCTTAATTATTTATTAAATTAGGTTTTTGGTTTTTCGTATCTTTTATTATATTTTTTGTTACGGAAGGCCTGGCATATATTTAGGTCGAATTATATTAATAAGTTTATTTTCTTTTTTTTGATTCCCTTTGGATTATTTTTCGGATATAGGTTTCCAGTTATTTTTTCGTAACTTTTTAAGCGAAAGGTATTTATAGGCCTTATGCCCTTTTTTTCCGCAATTATAGCACTTAATTTGGTTCCAATTTTTTTTATGGGTAATTCCTAATTCCATAAAGCCCGGTTTAATGCCGTAAAAAATATTATTGCGCCGAAAAGTATTAGTATTAATTATATACCGAAACTTATTATTATATTTTCCTTTAATATTTTTTATATATTAAGCATATTATCGATTATTAATTTTAATTATTATAACGATATAATTTAATAAATAATTAGGTTAATTTAATTTAAAAAGTTTTTTTTATATTTCTTTTTTCAGGCCGTCAAAAAATTTAACTATTAATATTTTTTATCCTTAATTTAACTTAAATATTAATTAAATAAATATGCTGCCGTATTTGGATGCCGATTTTTTTTATTATAATTATTAAATTTGTATTTCGGCTTTTATTTTTTCGTTTATTATTCCGAATATTTTTGTTAATACTTATTTAAATTATTCGTAATTATTATAAATTCGTACCATTTTTGGGTTTCGTTTTTCGACTGGCAAAATAACGTATTTTTTTATGGCCGGCTTAAACCAAATAATTACGTTTCCGGTAAATCGTTTAATTGCAAATTTAATTCGTAAAATAAATATAATAAATTAAATAGGAAAATACCTAAAATATATTCGGCATTAAGTTAAAAATAATTATAATTTAATAAAAATTCCATTAAAAAGTTCCGGCTTAAAGGGTTTAAGAACTTTTCCTGGTTCCTTAGTAAAATTTAGCTAAATAATTTAATTTAACCGAAAGGGTTTTCCAATTTCGGGAGTTTTTCTTTTTTTTCGAATTTTTTATAGGTAATTTGGAAAAACGTAATAAAATTATTTTTATCTTATTTTAATTAAAGAATACGTTTATTTATAGCATCCAGGCGTCGAAAAACTTCCTTTTAAAAAAGGCGAAATTATTCCTTTTCTTTTTCGGATTCCATTCCGGTATTAAGGTCCTTAAGGACCCGGTAAATAGGCTATTCGGGTTGTTTGCTAGTAAATATGGTATCGGCGATATTGCTCAAAGTTTAACGGTATTATTAAATAAAAATTTATAACGTATAACGGCTAAACGGTTTAACCAATTATTAAACCTTAAGTCGATAAGTTTATATTAATAGGAATATTATGGGAATCTAAGTAATAAATATAATAACGTATTACGTTTCGTAATACCAAGGGCGTTTTGGGTAATAAATTATTAATTACAAACGATTGGTATTAATAAGTATTGCAAATTGGTATTATTTAAACTATGGAAATAACGAACGTATATATCCTTTTTGTTTTTTACTGGCGATCACCACCGATTACTCCTGGTATGGTGATCATAATTATTTTTGATCGTGACTGTTCTGAAGTAATCACTGACCCGTTAATGATCACTTCTAGTCACGTGACTTGCAAGGTGGGTCGTGTTATCCTTGTTGCGACCGTTTCCGTAGGCCTGAGCTTGTCAGGTCGTGACACAGAAAGAATTTCGATTTTACCACTGTTCGGCGCAAACCAGATACGGGAAGGAATTGTTCCACCCCTTGGTTATTACGGAATGCCAGACGTTAAAGGCTATAAGTTAATTCCCCCTAAGCCTTACGATAGATCAAAAAACCTTAATGGATTTTTGGTTCAGGCCAGATTTTACCTTAAGTTTTACGAAAGTTCTTTAACGGAAAATTATCAGAAGGTAATAGCCATTTTCCAGTTATTAATTGGACGAATCCGGAAATAGTTCGAACTTATTTTAACGGATTATCTTAAAAGGTATCCAAAGAAATCCTTAAACTTTATTAATTATATTTTTGGTAAATACGGTTATTTTAAAGAACGAATACGGGCTTTATTCGGAAATCTTAATAAGAAATAATATATAATTAAATAACTTTATTTTTTTTGCCAAATTAAGTTAACGTCTAAATATATAACCGAATTTAACCGTTTGGCAATTATTTTAAACCTGCCCGAAAATACGTTATTTTATCCTTATTATAACGGTTTAAAATTTTAAATTAAGGACGAAATATACATAAAACCCAAAATAAAATCCTTTATAAAATATACCGACAAAGTTATTATTGCCAACCGTCGTATTTTTAATCGGTACCTCGAAAAGAAAAGAACCGGCAAACGAAGTAACGATAAAAGCTTTAGCAGCCGAACTAAGAAAAATAAGGGCAAGCCTTAAAAGGAAGCGAGTTCCGTTTCGAAAAAGCCTAAGAAAAATAAGTCCAAAGTAAAATGTTTTAACTATGGCAAAAAGGGACATTTCAAAAGCGAATACCGCTTTTCCGCCAAAAGGAATTCCAAAAAAGGAAGAATTCCTTAACCCCAGAAGAAAATCAAAATAACCGAATAAAAAACCGACAGTAAGACAGAAAAAAAGGAAAAAGAAATTAATTCGATTTCCTTCCAGCTAGAATTTATTATTATTATAATTATTTAAATTCCGAACAATATCTTAAAGTACGAAAATTATCCAGTTTGCCAGGATTTTAAGGTTAAAGTTTATAAGTATTACCCAGGACAAATAACTTCTAGGATAATTATAAAATTAAGATATCTTTATTATCTTAACATATAAAGATATAAAATATATAATATAAACGGTTAATTTCGACCAAATATTAGTAATTATAGATAATTATTTTTAGGGCTTTATAAGTTCCTAAAATATATTATTTATTAAAAAATACTATCGATAAACCTTTATAACCTGTTATATTTTACCATTTATTATTAAAATAATTATTTCGTTTATTTTAAAGCCAAGGAAAATAATAACTTTTGGCCTAAATAAGATAAAAAAATATTTACCGAATTTGATAATAAGTACAGATATATAGAAATTTCCCGATAGCCAAAATATCTTAAGTTTTGTTATTTATATCTTAACTTAAAACGGAGTCGGAAAGCTATATCGCAAGGATATTTATGTTACGTCCCGATACTTTATATTTAATACGAGCTCCTAGATATGGGAATACCTTTTTTGGAAATATACCTTTCCGACTTTATAACTTAAAAGATATAAGACCAAAAGATGGGCCAAAAAAAAACAGTTACTTTTGGATGCCAGTTAGGTAAGAAAAGGTGGTATAAATATATGGACGACCACTGTACCAAATACGCAGCCAAAAAAGCCCGAGAATGAAAACGCCTTTTTGCAAGTAAACCGTATTAGTTAAAAAACGATAAAGGCTTTCGAAAATAAGGTATCGAAAAGCCTTAACATATAAAACCTTATATAAGGTAATAAAAGAATTACGTAATTAAATAAAGATTCCTTTTCGATATAAGGGTAAAACGTTTAAAGCCATAATCGACTTAGGAACCGAAAGAAATTTTATCTTTTTTGTAATAATAAAAAAATATTAGATTCCTTAGAAATATAAGTTAAGGTCTTATAAATTATGAACGGTAAACGGAAGTTTGTTTATATACGAAAACGGACGAATCCTTTAGGAAACTGAAAAACTTCTCGTATAGATTTAAGGATACCAAAAATGGATTTCGCTAAATATTGCCGATATCTCCGGATACGATATTATTTTGGGAATGTTATGGCTTAGATTTAGCAATCCATATATTAATTAAAAGCATTAAATATTTTTATGGGAAAATAAGTTACCCGAAGAAAATAACTAAGAAATCTGTTATATTATTAAGGAAATCCAGATTATAAATTAACCCTTTATAGTATTACCTAAGTATCGACGGTTTAAGAAATTATTTAAAAACAGAAAAAATTACGAGTTATCACCTTATAGTTAATGGGATTATAAAATACCTATTAAGGAAGGATATTATCCTAAATTTTATAAGATTTACTATATAAACTTTAATAAGTTAAAAACCTTATAGAAAAGTATTTAATTCGACTTAAAAAAAGGATATATTTAATTTTTTGATTCCCCAGCTGAATACCCCGTCCTTATGGTACTAAAAACCAAAGATAAAAAGCAAAAAATTAACGAAAACGGAGACTTGGTTTTTAGAAAAGTAATCGACTACAGATAATTAAATGATATTACGATTAAAAACGGATATCTTTTAATTTTTATAAATACGTTAAAGGAAAACATTAATAAAGTAAAATGGTTTATTGTATTTGACTTCCGAAACGGTTATTACCGTATCAAAATAGTTAAAGAAAAAAAATAAAAAACGGTATTCAGAATGATATATGGACTTTACGAATACAAAGTGATACCTATAGGACTTATTAATGCTCCCGCCAGTTTTTAACGCCTAATAATAATTACGTTTAAGAAATTTCTGGAAAAATTTATATTCGTTTACCTCGACGATATCCTCATTTATTCCGAAACCCTGGAGGAATATAAAAAGTAAGTTGCCCAAATGCTTTAAATATTAAATAAGGTAAATATTCGAATTAACTTAGCCAAAAGTATATAACATATATAAAAGTTAAATTTTTTAGGATATATTTTTACCTCCGGCTAAATTTAGATTTAACGCTTTAAGATAAAAGCAATTAAGAATTGGTTTATCTTTAATAAGGCGACCGTTATAGATATCCGGCAAATTTTAGGATTTACAGATTACGTACGCGGCTTAATTAAGAGATACGGAGATATAGTTAAATTATTAACGAAACTTATTACCAAAAAGTACATAGAAAAAGAATTCGAACTTTTAGAAGAAATAAAGGAAGTATTTCAAATTTTGAAAAATGCGATTACTAGCGGACCTATAATAAAATTACTTAACGTTAACAAAAAAAACGCCTGAAAACGGATATTTTAAAGTATGTACTAGGTACCGTCCTAGAACAGCTGGAGGATAACGGCAAATGGTACTTAGTGGCATATTATTTAAAAATATTCCGAAATATAGAACTTAAATACCCGATTTATAATAAAGAACTGTTGGCGATCATTAACGCCTTTAAGGAATAGGAACCTTTTTTTAACGGAACAAAAAAACCTTTTAATATTTACTTTAATTATAAAAACCTTACCCAATTTATAAATGTATAGGAATTAAATAAAAGATATAAAATTTAAATAATTTTCTTATCGAAATTCAACTTTAAGATACTTTATATTAAGGAAAAAGAAAATATCCAGGCAGATATATTTAGTCGTAGAGGAAATTACGATTCTAGGGTCCCCAGAAGAAATATGCAGATGTTACAGTATAACAAAGATGGTACCGTATAGCTATATAAGATAGTCAAAAAACCGATTACCGCATTCTTAATACGGTTTCGGAATTCTTACGATACGGAAGAATTTAAGGAAATTTAATAGCTAAAAGGATAATTAAAGGACTAGCTGTTATATTACGGTAAAATCTATGTTCCAAAGAATTAATAAAAATAATTCGTAAAGGAATTCTACAAAAACCTATTATATGGATATTAAGGGATTTTTAAAACCACCTGACGGCTCTAAAAAAAATATGATTTCCCTGAGCTACGCCGTATGGTCAAAATAATTATTAAAAATTACAATATTTACAACAAAATTAAAGCAGTACGTTATAAGCCTTACGGATTATTGTAATCCACCGACATTCCTAATAAAGCATGGAACGCCATAACTTAGGACTTTATCATTAGCTTATTTTTATTTAAAGATCCGGTTACGGAAGTTAAATACGACGAAATATGGATAATTATTAATAGATTTACTAAATATGGGTACTTTTTACCTTTTAAAAAAAACGCGACGGCAGAATAATTGGCTTATACCTTTATCAAAAATTACTTCGATAAATATGATATACTAGAGAAAATCGTTTTTAACAAAGATATCCTTTTTATTTCAAAATTTGGTACCAGTTTTTTTAAGTAAATAAGTATTAAGTTCAAATTTTTAATGGCCTATTATCCCTAAACGGATAGGTAAACCGAAAAATTAAACCAAATCCTAGAACAATATTTTCGAAGTTACGTTAATTATTAATAAAATAATTAGGTAAAGTTTTTACCATTAGCATAAATCGTTTATAATATATTTATTAACGAGGACATAAACGTATTTCCTTATATAGCTATATACGGACATAATATAAAAACGAAACGACCTAAATAATTATTTAATAAAGCGCCAAGGATTGCTATGATTGCCCTAAAAGCAAAAACGTTAATAACAAAAATTAAGATATTTTAAGCCTATTTCCAAAATAAATTACGATTTTTGCAATAATAAATAATCTAGTACTATAATAAAAAAAGAATTAAAAATTAATTTTAGTAAAAGGAAATAAGGTTAATTTATTATACCAAAAACAAAACGCAATTTCAAATATCTTATAAATCAAAATAAAAAAACTTAATAATAAGTTTAACTTTAAAAAACTTAATCCGTTTAAAGTTAATAAAATTATTTCTAAAATTAATTACCGATTATCGCTACCCAAAAACATAAAGATACATCCCGTTTTCCATATTTCCCTGCTTAAACCAGCACCTAAGAACGCCCCGTTGGAAACGGACCTGGAATTCGGAAAAGATTTTGACGAATACAAGGTCGAAAAAATACTGGATTCCAGAATGGTTAAAAATAAAGTTCAGTACTTGGTCAAATGGAAAAATTACCCACCCGAAAAAAACACATGGGAACCATTTAACTACTTAACGAATGCGATAAACTTAATTAAGACGTTCTACCGCCAGAATCCTAACCGACCGTTTTTAACGCGGCCAAGGTCGCAGGTAATAACGGTTCCCCGTTTAAATCTAACCCTACGGCGTTCTAATCGAAAAAAATAAACGCCTTTACGATGGCGTCCATCTCCGAAATAAATTATGTTTATTCGGCGTCCACGCGACGTTACTTTTTTTCTATCCTTTCCCGTTTTTCCAACTAATTTAACTCCAAACCTTTTTTTAATAATTTTACTGCCCTTTTTTTGAAAAAGTTTTATTAAAAACGTAAGCGCCTTAACTTCCCAATAAATTTCTTCGACTTTTTATCCTGCTGACGGCGCAATTCGGCTAACTTTCTTTTTACCACTTTTTATTCCCTTTTTGCAACCTTCTGGTACGTTAAAAAACTGTTTTCAGTTTTACGTTATTCGCGCAATAAACGGTTTTGTATTTCGTTTATTTTCTATAACGAGTTCATAGTTAAAACGTTATAGGAAAGACGTTACCGACGGGTATAATAATTGCAACTCAGATATTTAAGGACGTAAAAATAATAGGATTCGCCAAGTCGGACACAGTTCGAATAAGGGAAAACTTTAATGCCAAATTTTTTAATTAAATTAATACGAATATTACGGAAGCCGCATTAATTTAACCGAAATTTTCTCTTTTTTTTCTGGATACGTCCTGTTATGATAAAATTAACTGGACACCTTCAAGAAAACTTTTTCCGACAAAACGAAATAGCCACCTACGGTACTTATCTTTGGGACAAAAATCCTTGGAAAGGGGAAATAGTATTACAGGAATAAGGGTTCCTATTTCGAGGAGATTAACCTTTAAGGCCTAGCGCGGACCTGTCACGGCTAAATTCCGGACGGGAGGTTTGGTTTTTAAGGTGATCTGGTTAATCTGGGTAATCTGGGGACCAAATTACATAAATCCAACAGATCCATAATACATTTATTTAAGGAATTAGGATATATAATAAATCGGTTTTTTATATAAATAACACTTACTTAGTTTTTGCTCTTTAGCTATTAATCTAAGCTTTTAGTCAAAGGTAACTGCACCGTTCTTTAATTAAAGGAAAAATACTTAAATCTCTTTAACGAATAAATCATTGAATTATTCCTCGCCTTATTATTACCTGCAAATCAAGACCCTTTTCGGATACTGCTTATACTTCCAGGTGGATATATAACAGGTTCGTTACATTATATTATATTGGATATAATTAACGAATTTAAATTATTATAAAGATATAAGTTAAAACCTTATATAGCAACGAATACCGAAAGTTAGGAATTTGCTTACGATAACGGAAAAATTATACGTAAAATTAATTATTTCGAGATTTTTGTCCAAGAATAACATCAGATAATTAATTTCGATATCGTTCCACTTAGGAATTACGATATGATTTTGGGATTACTATAAATACGTTAATACGGAATTTTAATTAACGGCGGAACTAGCCAAGTAAAGTTCGTTTTATTTTCTATTAATAAACGAAAAAAAGAAAAATTAAAATCTTAATATTTAATCAATAATAACGACAAATATAAGCATAAAAATACAACAAAAACTTTATTACCTAAAAAGATAAAATATAAAAAAACAGGTATTAAAAAATACGATATATTATTATTATCTTTAAAGCGAAATTAAAGCAAGTAAATAACGATTTAAAATAATAAAAACAATAGCCCTAAAAATTAGAAGATTTAACTAATATACCATTATAATACTACAAATACGAGCAGCTTTTCAAAAAGAAACTTAATACGAAATTATTAAAATATGATAAATAAGATTATGAAATAATTTTTAAAAAAGGATTTTCGATAAAGTTTTACCTTATTTATAATCTTAATAAAGACGAATTACGTATTTTTAAAAAATACCTGGAAAATCGGTTATAAAAAAGATAAATTCGACTTTCGAAATTATTAATAAAATACCTAATATTTTTTATATCAAAAAAACGAAAAATTACGATTTATAATTAATTACTAACAGTTAAACAATATTATTATTAAAAATTAAATGTTATTACCCTTAATTACGGAAATAAAAAACCGATTTTACGGAGCTAAATATTTTATAATATTCGATTTTAAAAATAAATATAATCTTATTAGGATTAAAAAAAGATACCAATAAAAAATAATTTTCAGGACGAAACACGGACTATTTAAATATTTGATTATATTAATAAGAGTTACGAACGTACTAGTAATTTTTCAGCGAATAATTAATTACGTATTACGAAAATACTTCGATATTTTTATCATTTGCTATTTCGACGACATTCTTATTTTCTTAAAAACAGAAAAAAAAAATATAGGATACGTTTATAAAGTTATTTATTAACGTAAAAAAAATTAATTCCATATATAGGAAATGGAATATTTGGGATATATTATCACCCTAGAACATATTAGAATAAACTTTAAGAAAATTGCTGTAATTATGAAATAATAAACGCCAATAATAATTAAAAAGGTATAGGTATTCCTTAAATTCGCTAATTACTATAGGAAATTCATTCGAAACTTTAGCAAAATAATTATACCCTTAACGAATTTTATAAAGAAAAAAAAAGTTTAATTGGACGCCAAATACGGAAAAAACATTTTAAAATATTAAGGATACAATTATTAACGAATTACTGTTAATTATATATAATCTAAACCGCCCCGTTAAATTAAAAACCGATATTTCGGATTATATATTAAACGTAATAATCGAATAACGAAATAATTAAGAGAATTTATATTTTATTATATCGTTTTCGTATAAATTAAAAAGAACCAAATTTAATTACGGTATTCCAAATAAGGAATTTATGGCTATTATTATGGCATTTCGAAAATTTAAGTATTTTTTAAAAGAAAATTTATACCAGATTAAGGTTTATACGGATTATTAAAATTTTACCCAATTTACCACGACTAAAAAACTTACAAAACGATAATTTCGTTACGCGGAAAAATTAACGAACTTCGACTTCGTTATTATTCACAAAAAAGGTTTAAAAAACGGCAAAGCAAATATTTTAAGCAAACGACCAAACTTCGAAAAAAAATTGGTTAAAATTAGCTATATAATCTTTAATACTATTATAAAAAAGTATTTACGCCCGCAATAAATTGCGATAATTCGAGCAGTACCTTACGATACGCATTAGAAAATTTAATAGCATAACGATAATCTCCTAAAAAACTAAAAAACGAACAAAATACAAATTTTAAAGGAATATCAAAAAGATCTAGTACGAAAAATATACGAATATTAATTATACGAATATCCAGAGATCCATAAAACTTTAAAACGGTTTTAACGTATATATTCTTTTCTTAAAATAAAATTAGTAATATAGAAAATTATACGATAATACGATATTTGCGCCAGAACAAAAATTCGACGATATAAGCTATATAGAGAACTATAGCTATTATTGGTCGCAAAACGACCATAATATTTAGTTATATTCGATTTTATCACCAAATTTCTTATATTAAAAGATTTAATTACAGGACTATATTACGATAGCATTTTCGGAATCGTTAATCGATTTACAAAATTTTTCTATTTCTTATTATATTCTAAGAACATAAACGCCGAACAAATAATATATATTTTTTTAAAAATATTTTTAGCATATACGGATTATTAATGGAAATTATATTAAATAAAAGATTAATATTCGTATTTAAATTTTGGCAAAGCCTTATAGCATAGATCGGCCTAAATCATAAGTAATCTAATATATTTAAATCTTAGACGGATAAATAAACAAAACGAATAAATTAAACCTTAGAAATTTACTTACGATATTATATTAATTACAAGCACAATAACTGGGTTAAAAAATTACTAATTTTTTAATTAACTTATAATACCAACTATTACAAAAGTATTAAGATAATACCTACAAACGTAAACTTTCGTTTTATTTTAAATGTTTATAAAAAAATACGCGACGATAATCCAATTAATATTAAAGCAATTTTTCTATTAAAACAATTACGATAATTACACCAATAAACAAAAATAAAACTGGAATTCGTACAAAATTAAATAAGCAAATATTATGACCAAAAAAGGTTGAAAAAATTAATTTTCGAAAAGTGGGAAATAATTTTCCTTGTTACAAAAAACATTTAAATAAAACGACCTAACAAAAAACTCGATTTCAAATATATCGGTCTATACAAAATCGCCAAGAAAACTTTAGAAAATAACTGCCAATTAAAACTTTTATTAAAAGTTAAACTTTATCCAATTTTTTACCTTTCTTTATTCGAATTAATAACGAATATAATTAAAGTATATACAGCATAAAATAATATGGAAATAAAGGACTAATAAGCATACGAAATGGAGATAATTTTTGATATACGAAAATAAAACGGATTTACCTAATACCTAATTAAATAAAAAAAACATCCAGATTCCGAAAATATCTAGGAACTCACTAAGAATCTTATTAACGCCCAGCGTTTATTAAAGAATTTTTACTAGCAACGCCGAGATTAAAGAGATTAAAAGTTCCCAAATTAATAAACGACCAATCGGTGGATTTTAAATTTAACCAGTTAAAAAAAGCCATGGTTTCTGTCGACGTAGCCTTAGCGGCCTCTAATTCGGCTTGCTTTTCTTAACGTTCCAACTTATCCAACTCCTCTAGGGATCGAAGCCCATAAAATAGCATACGTATTATACGGTCGGCCTATAATTTCTTTTGTTTTCGAAAACGGCAAATCTTGGCCTACGTTTGTTCCGTTTCTGCCTTAGCTTTCTTAAGTTTCATTTTAATTTTAAAATGATTAAAAACGAGCTTTTCAAGTTAAGAAATAAAAAAACCGTTAACGTCATAAAAATCTTGGTTCCACGTTACGTATTTTTCGTACTGGAAGAAATCCGACGAAAAAATATAACAAGATAATAATCCGTAACGAACATAATAAAAATATATAGGCATATCCATAGTTCGAAAAGTAATTAATTTAAGCAAATTATTTCGCTTTTTTATTTTTTTATTAATCGGTTTTTTAATACGACCCGATATAATGGCAAAAAGAAGATTTATAAAAAAAAAAAAGAAAAATTCTTCGGGACGAAGATTACGGGAATAAAGGATCGTGTTATAACCCGATAAGCTGCGGCCCCGAAAAACGGTCGCAACAGAAAAATAACAAAGCTATGTAAATCGAATTACGTAATGGCTCGACAGGATCAATCGTAAAGCCTATAAAGCCAGGCTCGATAAGGACGGAAAAAGCAAGATATAATACGTTTATTATTTCTATAATTTAAATAGGTTTAGCTTGTAATACTTATTAATATTAATCGTTTGTAATACGTTTCTGTATCCTTGGTATTAAGAAATGTGATTAAGTTATTTTTTGTTACAGAGTCCCACGATACTCCTGTCAATATAAACCCGTACGACTAAGGTTTAATAATTGGTTAAACCGCCTAGCCGTCACAGTTTTATTTTGGCCAATTATTAAATATTTCCTGGGATTATAAATTAAAAATATTAATATTATTATTTATTTTTTATTATTTCCGATATAATTTAAAATTTTGAATTTTTCGTAATATATACGGGTAATTTATTTATAAATATATTATTTTTATTTTTCATAATCGGGATATTCTCGGCGTCGACAATATATGGTAGGCATTTTGCCGTATTAATTAAAAGTTTTAGAATAAATTGTTTTTTTATTTAAATCTAATATTTGCGTAATTACTTTTATAAAACTTTTTGTTATATTCATAATACTTATTAAGTTAACTTTTTAACTTTTCGTATTTTTCGTCGAATGCTTTGTTATAATGGCTTTTATTATATTTTTCGTTAAAAGAGGTTTAATATGTACTTAAGCTGAATTATATTAATAAATTTATTTCCGTTTTTTAGTTTTTTTGAAATTATCCCTTAAGTATTAGTTTTTAATTATTTTAACGGGGCTTTTTAGATATTTTATATTATGTTGCCTTATGTCCTGTTTTGTTAAAATTATAATATTTAGTTTAGCTTTAATCTTTTCTATAAATAACTTTTAATTCTATAAATCCTAATTTTATGCTGTAAAAAGTATTATTATATCAAGGAACGTTATTATTAATTATATATCGAAATTTATTATTATTTTGTTTTCGTACTTTTAATACGTTATGTATATTATGGATCGTCGATTTTAACTATTATAACGATATAATTCGATAAATAATTAGGCCGATTAAATTTAAAAAAAATTTTAAGCTGTTATAAAATTTAATTATTAATATTTTTATCCTTACTTTAATTTAACGACTAGTTAAATTAATATATTATCGTAATTAAATATTGATTTTTTTATTATAATTATTAGATTTATATTTCGGCTTTTATTTTTTCGTTTATTATTTCGAAAACTTTCGTTAATATTTATTCGAATCGTTTATAATTATTATAAATTTATATTATTTCCGAATTTTAATTTTCGATTAGTAAAATAATGTATTTTTATAATAAATTAAATTAAATAATTATATTTCTGATAAATCTTTTAATTTTAAAGTCGATTTATAAAATAAATAAATTAAATTAAATAGAAAAATACTCGAAATATTTTGGTATTGCGTTAAAAATAATTATAATTTAATGAAGATTTTATCGCCAGTTTTTAATTTAAAAAAATTTAAGAACTTTTTTTAAATTTTTGGTAATATTTAGCTAAATACTTTAGCTTATTCGAAAAAGCTTTTTAATTTTAGGAACCTTTTTTTTCTTCTTAAGTTTTTTATAAATAAGTTAAAAGGACATCGTAAGATTATTATTATTTTTTAAGCTGGAAAATACGTTCGTTTATAGTATCCAAATATCAGAAAACTTTTTTGCAAAAAAAATACAAAATTCTCTTTTTTTCGGATTTTATTTTAATATTCAGTTAATCAAGAATTTAGTAAATAAGTTATTCGGGCTGTTTGCTAGTAAATATAACTTTAATCGATATTACTTAGAATTTGACGATATTATTAAATAAAAACTTATAACGTATAACAGCTAAACGGTTTAATTAATTATTAAACCTTAATTATATAAATTTATGTTAATATAAATATTATAAGATTTTATAATAATAAATATAATAACGTATTATTTTTCGTAATATTAAAAATATTTTAAATAATGATATTATATTATAAGCTAGTATTATTTAAATTATAAGAATAACAAACGTATATCGATTGGTTTTTAATATTACTGTTCGTTTTTGCTTAATTATGCTTAGCAACTTTTTGCAAAATAGTTACTTAATGCTAATTAATCATATTTAGTAGATCTTTGTTAAGTACCTATTATGTGACCTAAGAGGTGGTCCGTGTCATCCTCGTTAACCGTTTCCTGAGGCCGACGCCTATTAGATCGTAACATATAAAGTTTTAAAAATAGCTTTAGTAAATTTTTAAAAATTTAAATAACACGATATCGTTAGCGATAGTTCTATATAATTAAAATTTTATAAGTATTAATTTTAAATATTTAAACTGTTTAGAATTATTACAAATTTTTTTTTCAGCTACAGCTATATATATCAAGTTATCAATTGGTAGAAGTGCCAGCCCTGCTCTGGCTACCACTTAGTTTATGTGGGGAACAGCGTGATAAGCGGTGGGGTTGCCAGAAAGCGTTTAGCTCCGGTCAATTCACGATTTGACGCGGTTAGAATACCTGGCTCGCCCGTTTGGCCGTATGCCGTGACGCCGTTGGTCGGTGGTGCCGACTGCATGAGACCAGTCCGACCGGTACCAACCTCCGTCGGATGCAGGTGAAGTTGTATAACTGGTTCGTTTTCCGGACCTCCGACCCAGGCCTGTTAACTCACGTCAGCATGCTTACAAATGACATGGCGGTACCTCTTCCGGAGCTCCGACCAAGGATCAAATACCTAGTTAATCCCTGTTAATTCGCCGAATGACGTCAGCATGCAGTGTTTGTAAAAAAAATTGTTCAGCTAAAGTCCATGGAATCTTTCCTGGGTCTGCCTTCAGAGTACAGGGCTAGGGGCGGCAATGTAGAGAGCCCTGGAGTTTTCAGTCACGGAGATTGTCGTGAACTACTCTCTGCGGTCATGGGCCAACAGCAGGCATCGGGGGCCCAGGGTGGTATGGATCAGATTCAGTCTTTGAGAATGACCATTGATCAAATACGTATATCTGCGTGCTTCATCTTGATTGAGACCTATGATTATATTTTATAGATAAGGCCAATTGTCTAACACAAAGGTTGAGGTCACGCCGTGTCACAGACTTTTATGTCTGGAGCTGCTGTGTTGGATAAACGGAGATTGGTGGGATCGTATATATTGTAGTCTCTGCAGAACAAAAGGAAGAAATGCATGGATATGGAGTTCCAGATTTGGATATATTAACCTATCTCCAACTAACCCACATTAGCCACAGTCAACGGTCTTATTACCCTCTTTACCCCTTATGCCGTAACGAGCTGACAATCGTGAACTAAATCATCGTGTAATGGGTACGACGCTGACAATGGACCATGTAAGGCTATATATTCAGGTTTTCAACTAAACTAGCGGGGCAAAACACCTGCTTCATTGGATGGTAGTGATCAGTCAATATCGTGCGGAAGTGAGCCTGTCAGGAGACGGCTAGCCGCTGTAACCCTTCCTTCATGCTTTGGTGGGTGACGCAGGGTGGAAGCGGACCTTGACCGGAGGCTTTTGCCAGACAGTATATAGACGAAGATCTCTCTCCCAATGGATTTCACCTTTGTTGAGCATCTCCCAGTCAAATTTCCAGCATAGGTGTCCAATGATCGCACGAAGAAGCATACCTGCAACCCCTTGTCCAATGCAGCCTCGGGATCCCATACTGAAAGGACGGAAGGCGGAGCGGTTGTCATGGTCAAAAATCTTGTCGTAATCAGCATGCGTGCGCGGCAGCCAGCGCTCTGGGCGGAACTCGCGGGGCTTCTGGAAGTACTTGGGCGAGTGCGTCGTAGCGAACGCACAAGTAGTCACCACACACTGCGTTAAGAAGATAGGTCAGCAATTCTGTGACCAAGACTAGAAAGGGTGGTGAATGGTTTTGTCCTACTCCTTTTGCAATGTGATACCCGTCTATCTCGGCTCCTGGACTGATTCGAGGCAGGCCGTAGGGCACATTAGTGTGTAACCGTATTGTTTCATCTATAACGGCACCAAGCCACTGTATCGATTGTAATGCTTTATCAGTCAGCTGGTCGAACGACCGGAAATTGTCCCGGAGCTCCTGCTGCAACTTTCGATGCACTTCCGGATGCATGAGGAGGAAGTAAACCGCGGCTGTTGCAACCGTTGATGTCTCCACGTGACCGTACACTATATTCGTGACATGCGCTGTAAGATATTCCGTTGGCGGTAGTGGTTGACCCTCCGTGAGGATTGGGGTCATATAATCCTTCCGCTTCTGGTCGCGGTTCTTGAGGCGGTCTGCAACAGCTTGGACGTTCGTAGCTGTGGACTTTATATAGGTGAATAGCATATGAGGCCGCAAGAAAAACCACTGCAGCGGAGACAGTAGTGGGAATCGCTTCAGCGCCACCCGGAGCGTCCCCCACCAGCCGAAACTGCTGATCGCCTCTAGGAGTAGCCCGCCGTGTTCTATGGTGCTGTGATGAGCCTCTGACAGAATGAGATAGTGTCGCATTTAGCCCGCTCACCGGATTCTATGTTCCTGTACTCAAATCCAAAAGCCATCATGCCCCCAATGTCAGCCATCAGGTACTCAACCCACTGAAGCCCGCAAGATTAGTCACTCTCGCTCGAACGTTCCAAAGTGTGTTGGGGTCTCACATGAGTCATATCGACACCCCCTGCCGAAGCGCTTAGCTTTTCAAGTTTGCCAAGCCACATCGAGACATACTTGTCGATTGTCGGTGCGTACTCTGAGTAGAGGCGCGGGTTGAACGCGGGTTGGAAGATGCGACGCGCAGCTCGGTGTTCGTCGACGTCTTTCACCGAAAACAAGCCCGGATACTTTGAAGGGTCATCTAGCAAATCTGATTTGAGGAATGTTGGCCGACCTTGGTCGGAGCTGGTGTAAATTTCTGGTGGCCCTGTCAATATTTCCCTATTTGAAATCTTGCGTGGATATCAACTGTACGTGCATAGGCTTCCGGAGAGATGAAAATGACTTCATTAGGTGCAACTCGAACGACGTTCCCTTTCTTCATGAGTAATAGATACCTGTTTTAAGGTTGGGAAGAACGCACCGTATATCTGAAACATTTGCTCCATGACCCATGGGTACCTCCCTGAAAGCCTACAGAACCACGTTAGAATCCAAATAGGTGCATTTGTTTCTCCAATCTCGCAGCAGACATACCAAGCCCACCCATAGTAGACGTTGGACACAGCCGCTAACTTTGGCCCGGGGATTTTGGACAAAGGATGGAACCATAGCAAGTACGTGACGCGGATGAGAGAATAAACCAAAATCTTTGTTAACAAGTAAATGAGTTAGAACTCTGCTGTTTGATAGTCCCGCTAGACACTAGAAAGACCGTTTTACGTACAATGGTCACGGCCAGTGGGAAATAGCCATGAGTTGAGACCCAAGAGGACAGCTTGGCTAAGAACCAATCCAAGCTTTTCATTTCAGCCATACTGGGTAACAATGGATGATTGAGACGATATGAATCACGTATCATCGAAAAGACTCCAGAATAACTCCATCGGTTTACTTCGTCTTCCATATGGAGCCTTGTTGAATTATAAGCGTCCAAGCAGGCCCTTCGTGTAGCAGCAATGGTCAGGTATACCGCCAAGTGTCCAGGCTAGGGAAATGTCGGCGGAAATTCCACTGGATCGAATGATGAGAGCATGATTGGTTAATGGACACATGGAGATGATCACTTTGGTTCGGCACTGCTATGCAAGCACGGGGCGCCGAGACCGGAGCGCCGAGACCCGGAGCCGCGCCTGCGTCTGACTATATGTGGATTTGTATCTACATATCGGAGACCTACGCCTAGCGTCGGATCGGGTGACTGCATGACCACGTAATCTATGTCTAGGGGGGCGGGGCCAGAGGAAATTCTAAGTCAGCACGGGTTCTCCGGTCCCTTGTGTCGGCACCCAGCCTTGGGCAAATCTAGTCCCGGCCCCGGCGCCGGGGGAGTCCTCGATGAGTGTCGGCTTACAAGGCATAATTCCTGGATGTATGACGTCCGGATCTTTGAGGGGTGAGGATACCAATCGGTCAGGGCGTGCAGCCTACGGTTTCCGTCTTGTATTCCGAGCTCCTACGGCGCCGAACGGCGGTGATGCCCGAGCGGGAAACATTACCCAGTAGAAATTCCTTTGCTTTCAATTTTAGTTTCTTCAATAAATGATGCTTGTGGCATTCCACTGCTCTCTTTTGAATCATTCGCTCTCTCCCATTGCTGAACTCGTGTCGCTAAACTTCAACTACTGTATCAAGACATAAACCAACAGGCCAGTCAAACAGCCAGCATGACTTCTAAGTATACTAACGAGCCTATTGCAATCATAGGCAGTGGGTGCCGGTTCCCTGGCGGCGCTAGTTCGCCACCAAAGCTCTGGGACTTGCTAAAACAACCTCGAGACGTTTTGCAAAGGATTCCTGACAGCAGATTCAATCCTGATGGCTTCTACCATGGCGATCCTCAGTATCCAGGCCGTAGCAATGTCCGAGACACCTACTTGCTCGACGAAAATGTCCGACAGTTCGATGCCCAATTCTTCAATATCAAGGGCGTAGAAGCTTCCGCAATCGACCCCCAACAACGTATACTTCTCGAAACGACCTATGAAGCACTGGAAGCAGCAGGTCTCACTATCGAAGGCCTCCGAGGTTCCAATACTGGCATGTATCTGGGACTTATGTATGGGGACTACGAACTTCTCCAATGGCGGGACCTGCAGACTATCCCTATATACCACGAGACCGGCACTGCCCGAAGTGTGGCCTCGAGTCGAATCTCGTACTTTTACGATTGGCACGGACCATCAATCACTATCGATACGGCTTGTTCCTCTAGCCTGGTTGCTGTACACATGGCTGTCCAGGCTTTGCGAGTCGGAGAGACAGACGTTGCGTTAGTTGCTGGCACGAATCTAATCCTTGGCCCAGAGCACTATATCGCTGAGAGCAACCTCAAGATGCTCTCCTCGGATGGTCAATGTCGAATGTGGGATGACTCAGGTAATGGCTACGGCCGAGGTGAAGGTGTAGCCGCCATGGTTCTGAAAACTCTTTCATCGGCCCTTGCAGATGGAGACCCTATCCAGTGTGTCATCCGTGAGACAGGCGTCAATCACGATGGACGAAGTCAAGGGATAACGATGCCAAGCGCGAAGGCCCAGACAGCCTTGATCCGGAGCACTTACGCCAAGGCGGGTCTTGATATTAAAGCCAAGGATGATCGCTGCCAATACTTCGAAGCACACGGAACGGGGACTCCCGCTGGGGACCCCATCGAGGCCGAAGCAGTGTATAATGCCTTCTTTGGCGATGAAAACTCAGCCAATCCGCTGGCATCGACAAGTCAGGATGCCGACCCGTTGTGGGTAGGATCTATCAAGTCGATCATCGGGCACACAGAGAGCACATCCGGTCTTGCTGGTGTGCTCAAAGTCGCTCTAGCTATGAAGAACGGCTACATTCCTCCCAATCTTCTTTTCAAGAATGTCAACCCCCGTGTCAAACCATATTACGGTCCAATGCAAATTCCCCTCCAATTAACACAATGGCCCAAGCTGCCCCCTGGCCATCCTCGTAGGGCAAGCGTGAATAGCTTTGGTTTTGGGTACGTTGTCCGGGTTTCCCTTTTCTTATTCGCAGCTTATCTTATGAGGAATGATCCTCTACTTCGATATTTATTCTCTTTCTGTCGGTATACTTGTGTCTATCATCATCATTTTTTTAAACAAAAAGAACAACCAGAAAGAACAGTTGCTAACCCTGTATTTTCTAGCGGCACGAATTCCCATATCATCCTAGAAAGCTTCGAAGCACCCTTACGGCAGGCGCCGCCGAGTCCTACGTTGAACACCCCTTTTCTGTTCTCTGCCCACACAAAGCAGTCTCTACTGGATAATCTAGCGGAAATGGCGGCTCACCTAGAGAAACACCCTAACCTTCATGCTGCAGACCTGGCTTACACTCTGAGAAAAAGGAGGTCACAATTGCCGATCCGTGTTGCGCTGTCGGCCTCGTCTGTCCAGGAACTGCGAGAAGAGCTTACCCAAGCAGTGACTCCTGAGATAGTAACAACAAAGTTGACTTCTGAAGACGGTGGCGAACCGAAAATTCTGGGCATCTTTACCGGACAAGGAGCGCAGTACATGCGCATGGGCGCAGAGTTATTAGAAGGTACCACCGAACAGGCACACGTTGTGGAAAATATCTTAGCCGACTTGGATCGATCACTTGGCAACCTGCCAGTCGCGGACCGTCCCAATTGGAAGATCAGAGACGAGCTTCTCCTGGCCGGAGACACATCCAGAATGAATGAGGCAAACCTGGCGCAGCCTCTGTGTACCGCCGTTCAGATTGTTCTCGTGCAGCTGTTGCGTATGGCGAAGGTCAAATTCACGGCCGTCGTAGGTCACTCCTCCGGAGAAATTGGTGCTGCGTATGCCGCGGGACAGCTGAAGGCTGAGGATGCGATCCGAATCGCTTATTACCGTGGGCTATATGCCAAATTGGCTGGCTCTTCGGGAAAACGAGGGTCGATGATGGCCGCAGGTCTCTCTTGGGAAGATGCTTTAGATCTATGCGAAGAACCGCAATTCCAGGGCAGAATTATGGTTGCTGCTAATAATGCACCGTCCAGCGTCACATTCACAGGCGATGAGGACGCTGTGCAGGAGATGAAGGCGATATTGGAGGAGGACGATGTCTTCCACCAAGAGCTGAAAGTTGACAAGGCTTACCATTCACATCATATGAAAGCGTGCTCGGGTGCGTACCTGGAAGCCCTTCATAGATGTGGGATTACTGTGCAGGAAGCTCATGAGGGCTGTCTGTGGTTCTCAAGTGTGCATCCTGACGAACCCCCGAACAGCCAGTCGCGACTCGATGGCGACTACTGGAACGACAATCTCGTATCTCCGGTCATGTTCATGGATGCAGTAGAGTCTGCTATCCACTCTAATAATTTCGACGCCGTTGTCGAGGTCGGACCGCATCCCGCCCTCAAGAGACCAGTGCTCTCCATCTTTGAGGAGGTTTCCGAAGGCAGTGAACCACTGTATGTCGCCACTCTTCAAAGAAAAATGAGCGCACGTAAGAGTATTTCGGCAGCGTTGGGGTCTCTATGGGCCCGTCTCGGGAATCAGGTCGTTGACATTGACGCCTACGAGCGCCTTGTGCAACAGAATTGCTCGTTTCAGGTTGTGCCTGACCTGCCCACGTACCAATGGTCACACAACCGTGAATATTGGCATGAACCCCAGGTTTCAAGAGCTCTCCGTCTGAGAGGCCACTCAGCTCATCCGTTGCTGGGTGAGTTGAGTGCTGAAAGCTCTTCACATCAGCTTGGGTGGCGGAACACGTTACGAACCGCCGACCTGCCCTGGATTAAAGACCATCGAGTCCAAGGCTCAGTGGTCTTTCCAGCCGCTGGATATGTTGTCACAGCGCTCGAGACAATTCCTTTCATTGTCAACGAAGCCAGTTACAGCATGGCAGAGGTTGAAGACTTCAACATTCTGCAACCCATGATCCTCGATAACGACGCCGAGGTATCTGTGCTTGTTGCTGTGAACGATATAGACCGACAAGAGCCTGGGCGTATCACAGCTCGCTTTACATACTCCTCTTGGCCGGACAGTACTTCTGGCCTTCGGCTGGTAGCCAGCGGCAAGCTGAATATCTTCCTCGGGGAGCCGACGGCCGACACCCTCCCAGAACTTAGTGTCTCTAAATTCAACAACATTTCTGTAGATTCTGAACGATTCTACGAATCAGCGGAGAGTTTCGGGTACGGGTACACTGGCATCTTTCGAGCGCTCTCTGGAATAGAGCGCAAGCATAGGCAAGCATCTGCAGATGTGGCCATCCCAGAAGACAATGCTAGCGAAAAAGCTTACGCTATCCACCCTGCTACCCTCGACGGGTCGCTCCAGGTGATGTTGTTGGCCAAGAGCTATCCCGGTGATGGCGAAATACGGTCCCTATACTTGCCTAGTAGTATTCGGAGAGTTCGGGTCAACCCGGCGTGGTGTGGTGATCATTGGACAGCCGGTGAAAAGGCTTCTGTCCACTCTGTTCTCACTGATTCTCCCTACCTCAGCGCCATCGAAGGTGACATAACAATATCGGACCATACTCGCAAGTTCACATCCATTCAATTGGAGGGCGTCGCCATCAAGCCTTTGAAGAGACCCACAGCTGAAGATGATAGACAGCTGTTCTCTGCCGTTGAGTGGGTGACGGCCAGTCCTGATCTGACCATCCTCCCTGAACGTCCCGTGACTGATGAGGATCGGAAACAAGCCGGTCTCATGGAGCGCGTTGCGGCTTTCTATCTGCGCCAGCTTGTGCAAGAATATCCACCTGGCCATTCTGCCCGCGACGACGCGTCGAATCAACACTACCGCCATTACTTACGATGGGCTGACCATGTTGTTCAGAAAGTCTCCCAGGGTCGGCACTCCTATGTGAATAAGGATTCGATGCCCGATAACCTGGAAGATGCGATCAGCTCCTACCAACGGTATTTTCATTCCTTCATCCCCCCCTTCCCAATCGACACGTGCTTCTAAAAAAATAGAGCTCTAACTTCCCAATCCTTCAGGTACTCTCATCTCCCAGGATTCAAACTGTTCCACAGTGCGGCGCAATATATGCCACAGGCCATTCGTGGTGAGGTGTCCATGGTCGAACGATTGGTGGGCACACCAGAATGGGTAGAGTACTACGAAACCTCCATAGGTCCCAAAGAGGCCGCAGAGCAGATGGGAGATGCCGTGCTACAGATAGTCAACCGTTATCCACGCGCAAAAATACTCGAAGTCGGTAAGTAGTACCTTCCCGTTCCGTCGCCCTTCCTCTTTATCGAGTGATGTTGCTCTGGACAATGCTCGTATACTGACTTCCACGAACAAAAGGCGCTGGAACCGGCGGTGCAACGAAGAAGATTTTCAACCGCATTGGACGAAACTTTTCCTCTTACGACTATACCGATATCTCAGCTGGGTTTTTCGGCGTAGCAAAAACCTCCTTCCAACCATGGCAAGACAAGATGAATTTTAAGGTTCTCAACCTTGATGAAGACATCGACCCGACGAAATTTGCTCAAGGTTCTTATGATATGATCGTGGCCTCACTCGTCATACATGCCACGAAGAGCATTGAGGCTAGCCTGCGCAAACTTCGATCTCTCCTGAAACCGGGAGGCTATCTTGTCCTGAGCGAGGTTGTGAACGTCGAAGCCATATATACAACCTTTATTTTCGGTTGTCTCGAAGGCTGGTGGCACGAGGACCGACCAATGGGGGCACCTCTCCCAGTTGCGGACTGGCATAGGTTTCTGCTCAATTCTGGGTTTTCTGGTGTGGATACATCGACTCCGGATGATGACAGCCTGGTATTTCCATTCCAGGTGCTGGTATCCCAAGCAATTGATGAACGAATCGCCTTCATTCGCGAGCCCCTGTCGCTTCCTTCAAGCCTATTCGAAGGAGGGCCCGCCATTGAAGAATTGATCATCATCGGCGGAACCACTAGTCGTGTTCTACAACTAGTCGAGGACGTCCAGGGGTTACTTCGAGGTTGTTGTGGCTCCATACTCACTTTCAAGAATCTCGAGGCCCTCGATGCAACAACCAAAATCACAACAAAGAGTACCGTCCTAGTATTGGAAGAGCTAGATCGCCCGGTCTTTGAAGGCCTTACTCCCGAACGCTTCGAGGCGCTCAAGCATCTACTCACCTCCAAAAAAGCCGTGCTCTGGGTTACGGAGAATAGGCTCGTCAGTAATCCATATGCGAACATGGTCGTTGGACTGGAGCGGTCGATATCGTGGGAGGTTCCAGACTTACGCGTGCGGTTCATTGATTTTGAAAATGTTCCGCAGCCCAGTCCCAAGCTTTTGGCCGAGTCTGTGCTTCGGTTGCATGTTGCGGAGCCTTGGATGTTAGAGGAGGGTGACATCAAACCACTGTGGTCCATGGAAACTGAGATGATCTGCAGATCCAATGGCAGCACCGTCTTGCCCCGGATGCGGCACCTGTCTGAGTTGAACGATCGGCTTAACTCTACATCAAGACTTGTCACGAAACATGTCGACCCTAGCAAGGCCGCCGTTGCTCTCACAGATACTGGAGGGGAGTTAATTCTCCGGCAGGCTATGCTAAACACGTCTGACACCAAGTCGGAGGATGAAAAAGGAATTCAGTTACGTCTGACCCACTCCTCCTCATACGCCATCAGGTGTGAGTTAGGGTTCATGTACGCTGTTCTGGGGAAGTCTGTTGATAACGGCTCGCGTTACCTGGGATTCACTGCATCGCCAGCATCCATTATGACGCTATCCAAGAACAGCGTGTCGTCTTTCTCAGTCCCTGCCGAGGCCGAAAGTCTTCTGATAGGGCTCATAACTTCACTACTACTTGCTAAAACGATCCTGAATGGCTGCAAACAGGGTGATAGAATTCTGGTCCATGCTGCCACACCCCTCCTTGCGACGACCCTGGAGACAGAGTCTAGGAAGATGAATGTTGCTGTCACCTACACGACTTCATCAACGGTTGATGCATCCAGGCTAGGATGGATTTATGTCAACCCGTGGCTAGGCCGGTCCCAACTGAAACGGCTGCTCCCTCGCAATGTTGCCAAATTTGTCGACCTGACACCAGCCGGAGAATCTCACTCTCCAAAACTGCCCATCTACACTGCCTTAGATGGCCATTTCCTATATGAAGACATTGATTCGTTGTTCCAGACGTCCTCTGGTGAATACAAAGAGGATGCCGCCGTGAATGCAGCCGATCTCCTGAGCATGGCTCTCTCAGTGTGCGAGAGCCTCAAGTCTCAGCAAGGGATTCCTGCCGCTATTGAGAAGGTTTCCATTGATGAGGTATCGATGCAAAACAGGCGCTTACCACTGTGGGCGGTCGTGGAGTGGGATAGTCCGGCACCATGCGCGGTATCTATCCGTCCCCTAGATGTGCGCTTGCGGCCTGATCGCACGTACTGGCTGGTGGGCCTCACAGGAAGTTTAGGAGTCTCCACGTGTGAATGGATGATCAGCCGGGGCGCCCGAAATATCGTGCTCAGCAGCCGGGATCCCAAAATTGACCCTGCTTGGTATGCCATTTGAAGACTCATTCCCTCCCCTTCTACCCTTGAAGAGCTTATGACTTAGCACTCCTAACTCCTCATGCTCACAACTTCCTACTCCTTTCATTCCTCCATATTCCTTTGCTTACCCGAGGACTCTTGTTGATATACCTACACTTATTGCTGATTGAATGGATTGCTAACGGTAATTCGATGATAGGCTTCAGGCCACAGAAGCAAACGGTGCCAAAGTCCGGGTGGAGAGATGGTAAGGGACACACCGACCATCAAAGCAGACTCCAGCTAACTTAGACGATAGCGACATATCAGACTTTGATTCCCTGCAGCGTCTCTATCAGGATATTTGCAAGACAATGCCAACCATCGCCGGAGTTGCGCACGGTGCAATGGTCTTAAAAGATATCTCCACCTGGGATGCTAGCTACGAAGATGCTATGAGTGTCCTCAAACCAAAGGTTGACGGAAGCATACATGTAGATCGGCTTTTCCATGACCACAATCTTGACTTCCTCATCTTCTTCTCTTCCTCGATCACAGCCCTTGGAAACCCAGGCCAGGCACTTTACACCGCCGCAAACCAATTCTTGTCTGGACTGATTCGCCAGCGCCGACTGCGTGGTATGGCTGGGTCAACTATGGGTATCGCAATGGTGCTCGGGGTGGGATATGTGACTGAGCAATTGGACGATACTGCAATGTCAAGGCTGAATAAACGGGGTTTCGACATCCTCTCTGAGGGCGAGTTCCACCAATTCCTGGCTGAGGCGATTTCAGTTAGCAGACCGCTGTCGCCAGATGCAGAGGAGATCTGGAGCGGCCTGAACCTGGCATCTGACAAGCTACATGACCAGCTTCCTTGGTATTCGAATCCACAATTCGCCTTCCTAATTGGGTCTGGAGAATCTACCTATCGTGCTTCCTATCAAGGCACAGCTGCGGTGTCCATCAAACAACAGCTAGCTAGGGCAGAGACGCTCCCGGCAGTCGAAACAATCTTGTTCGGTAAGGATGTCACTTTCCGACCATCTTTATTGTGAAACCCCGTTGCTAACCGATTCATAGAAACTATGACGCAGGAGATCCGAACACTTCTTGAATTGGGCGATGATCAGGAGTTGAACCGCTCGACCCGGACCGATGACCTTGGTGTTGACTCACTCGTTGCTGTGAAGCTTAGAACGTGGCTTTCGAGTAACTACGAAGTTAATATTCCGACGCTCGAGATTCTCGGAGGAGCATCGCTCGAACAGCTGACGCAGAAGGTACTGAAATCTCTGCCCGAAAGCGCCATTCCCAACGTCTCGAACCCCGCCAGTTCAAGCGGCGAAGATATATCTCGGAGCGACACTCCCAAGTCCGATGAAGTTGACGAAGAAACTGAGTCCAGCAGTGTGAGCGCTGAAGATGGCCAGCGGAAAATGCCAGAGCGTTCTCCAATGGTAAGGACAGCCCCTGTCAGTTTTACTCAGACCATGTTCTGGTTTGTTCAGTGAGTGCTCAAAACAAGTTGATCTCCCGTTTTTACTCAACTACTTGCGGAACATTCTAAGAGCTTTGATCAAAAATAAGTACGCTAATTTGTTTTTACTCACCAGTGCACTTCTCCATGACAGCTCAACCCTGAACAGCTCGTGGTGCTTCCGGTTGAACGGCAAAGTGCGCAAAAATGATCTGTCACGCGCGGTTCAGGTGCTGGCCCAGAGACACGAGAGTCTGCGCACGTGCTTCGAGGTGACGGAAGATCAGGGGGTAATACAGGGAGTACTCGAATCGTCCTCGCTGGCTCTAGAGTGTTACGACATTGACTCGGTCGAAGAGGTTGAGCATTATTTCCGCGTACTGGACAAACATGAATTCGACTTGACCTACGGGTCTGTTATCAGAATGATGCTATTGACGCGCTCTTCCACGGAGCATTATCTTCTCATCGGATACCATCATATTATCTTCGACGGTGCCAGCCACGTTCCCCTCATGCATGAATTAGATCGTGCCTACAACTGGTATGTCACTCAAAGATCATTCAATCAAGAGAGGGTGTAACTTGGAACCCAAAACAATGAATCGCTGACTCTAATTCGATGACAGGGAACCGTCTCCGTCCAAAGTGCTTCAATTTGTAGACTTTTCAAACCGGCAAAATTTGCTTTACAAGGATGGATCCTGGGACGGAAAAATTGCTTTCTGGCGCGAGCAATTCAAGACTATCCCGGAAGCTTTGCCTATCCACCGCAGTAGGGTGTCGGAGCGCCAGTTATTGTCACGTTATGACACCAGCACGCAAGCAGAAGTTGACTTCGACGCCGATGTCTACGCGCGGCTCCGTGCCTTCGCCAGGACCTATCGCACCACAACACTCCATATTTACCTAGCCGCTCTCAAGATCCTTCTCTTCAGGTTCCTCGGCACCACGGACATTTGCATTGGCCTCGCAGATGATGGCCGGAGGGGGGATGGCTTGCAAACCTGCATTGGGCCTTTTCTCAACATCTTGCCAATACGCATGTCGGCTAAAGCTAACGAAACATTCGTCCGAAGTGCCCAAACTGCCCGTGACAAGACGCTGGCGGCCCTCGAGAATTCGGAAGTCCCGCTTGAGGTAATATTTAACGAGCTGCGCTTAAAGCGGTCAGCCACGCATAGTCCGCTCTTCCAGGTTTTTCTCAACTATCTACCCATCGGAGTACAGGGGGCAGAAGTCTTCTGTGGCTGCGAGCTAGAACAGGTAAATGTCAGTCCGGCCCAGCTACCCTTCGACATCACACTCGGCATTCTCCAGACTCCTGAGAGAATACGAATATATATCATTACGCAATCACACCTGTACTCCCAAGAAGATTGCTCCTTGCTCGCCCGTGGCTATCAAGACGTGCTGAACGAATTCGCAACAACCCCAAAAGCTAAGATCGGCAGTAAATGGCATTTCCGGCCAGAGGATCTGGAGAGGGCTTTGTCGCTAGGTCGAGGTATGTGTGCGCATATGGGTTGCCCCAGCGATGAATTGTCGATCTTGTCCGAGGTTGGCGGCTGCAATTGAAAATGCGTTTGTAAGGCTAACCTGTTCCTGTCAAGGCCCGACATTTCGTTCTCAGTACTGCGAAACACTGATTCATCACGTCGAGGCACTTGCGTCCTCCTTTGGCAAGAAAGCAGCGATCATAGACGACGGCGGCCGTTCGCGATGCTACAAGAGTCTTATTGATCGGGTATCCGCAATTAGCCAGCGCCTGTTAGACTTGGGAATCCGTCCCGGGGCCAGACTCGCCGTTTTCCAGCAGCCATCGATCAGTTGGATTGAGTCGTTGCTAGCAATACTCAAAATCGGCGCTGTTTACTCACCCCTGGACCCAAGCATCCCGCTGGAACGACTTTCTCTAATAGTCCGTGACTGTCAGCCTGCAGCCATACTTGTCCATACCGCCACAGCTGGGCTGGAAAATGGCCTGGAACCTTCTCCGGATACGATAATCGTCGACGTTTCCAAGCTTAGCGATTCTCCCACGAGACCAATCCCGACATACGCTTCCGTGGATTTCCCGGCGATCGTGCTCTATACCAGTGGCTCGACCGGCACTCCCAAGGGAGTCCAGATCTCCCATAACAATTTGACGTACGCCTTTGACAGGACGATGAATGAACAGGCGCCCAAGCATACGGATACTGTGCTGCATCAAACTGCTTACAGCTTCGACCTTTCCATCATGCAGATTTTCATGGCTCTCACGGTTGGCGCAACGCTATGCGTGGCTACGGAGAACACTCGGCAAGATTCATGCCTAATCGCGAAACTCATCCGTGAGCAGGGTATTACGAGTACTCTGGCAACCCCGACAGAGTACAAAGGCTGGCTCCGCCACGAAAACTGGCCCCTGTTACGGGGTTCGGCTTTGAAAGTTTGCATGACAGCCGGGGAGGCCGTGACCGAGTCTCTAGTACAGCTCTTCCGAGAGGTAGATATCCCAGAACTTGTCCTGTACAACTGCTACGGCCCGACTGAGACAACCTGCGGCTCCACGGGGACCGAGATATCATATCGGGCATCTGAATCATGTCAGGGCTACTATCCTGCAGGTCCCGCTTTTCCGAATGAGAGCATATACATTCTTGATGAGAAGCAGAACCTGCAGCCAGTCGGACTACCAGGAGAGGTCTACATTGCCGGCTCTGGTGTCGCCACGGGGTATCTCAACAGAGCGGAGCAGACGCAAGGAGCGTTCCTACCAGATCCCTTCGCTGGCCCTGAGTACCAGAGGATGGGTTGGACGACCATGTACCGCACTGGAGACCGCGGACGCTTACTGGAAGATGGATCTCTTCAGCTCGAAGGTAGAATTGATGGTGACACCGAAGTCAAGATCCACGGAGTTCGTATGGACCTCAGAGATGTCGAGCAGACGATATTACGAACTTCCATGGGGCATCTGAGCGACGCAGTAGCATCCATCCGGCTCGCGACAGGAACCGAATCTGTCAAATTTGTGGTCGCACACGTCACCTTCTCTGGGCTTGACCCTTCGGTCGATCGCGAGCGGTTCCTCAATGAGCTACGTCAGAAACTTCCACTCCCGCGTCAGATGCGTCCTGCTGCAATTATAGCGATAGAAGCACTACCGAGAACCATTTCTGGGAAGATCGACCGGAAAGCCATCGCCTCCCTCCCCGGGCCTCAAAGCGTGGCCAGCGAAGATGAGGATATACTCTCAGAACGGGAACTTTGCATGCTTTCCATTTGGAAGGAGGTGATACCACAGGAACTCTCTGAAATGTTTCAAATACGACAAGACTCTGATTTCTTCACCGTCGGGGGGAATTCGATCTTGTTGATGGAGGTCGCTGGTTTGATTCGTCGGAGAATGAACAAACATATACCCCTTATCGCGCTATATCAATCAATCACGCTTGGTTCTATGGCTGAACTGCTCGGTGATGGTCCCCTGCCAACCAACAATCGCCAATATGACTGGTCGGCCGAGGCAAACCCACAGCTCTTGCCGGTGTATGAGACTAAGCCACGAACCTCGATACCCGGAATTCGATCTCCCCCGCGGGTGGTCGTTCTTACTGGCGCCACCGGTTTTTTGGGAGGCAAACTCCTGCAAGCCCTTGTCAATCAAGAGCACATCGAGGAAGTCGTATGTATCGGCCTGCGAACTGAATCGTCCGAGAGACGTGCCAACATCGAGGGGTATAAGAAGGTCACCTGCTACGGTGGTAATTTGAAATTTCGACGCCTGGGGCTAGACGAGCAGACAGCGCGCGATGTCTTCCGAAGAGCGGATGCTGTCATACACAACGGCGCGGACGTCTCGCATTTGAAAACATACGCGTCCCTGAAGGCGGCCAACGTCGAGTCCACGCGAGAGCTCGTGCTGCTCAGTCTACCTCGACGCATCCCCTTCCACTACATCTCCACCACGGGGGTGGCCATGTACACAAAGTCCCCGGAGGTGGCGGAAACTTCGATACGCTCCAATCCCCCTCCAACTGACGGAAATTACGGCTATATTGCGTCCAAGTATGTCAGCGAGACGTATCTCGAAAAGGTTCATGCGCAGTACGGACTACCCGTATGGATCCACCGCCCCTCCAGCATCGTCCGCCCCGGATCAGACGGCGTACTAGGGACCACAGAAGTGCCGGACATCACTCAGAACATGTTGGGGTACTCGCACCGGGTCAAAATGGTACCGACTGCGCCGGCGCTCCAGGGTTGGCTCGACTTTGTCTATCCGGAGTCTGTAGCTGAGGCCGTCATCGGCGATGTGAACAGCTCTACCTCCAGGGGAAATTGTCTCGTCTATAGACACGAGGCCGGCGATGTGGAAGTGAACGTCTCGAATCTGACGAAGTTCTTGGAGAAGGAGTCGGGGGCGGCTTTTAAACAGGTTCCAATTGAGGAATGGGTCGCGAGCGCCCAGGAGGTGGGATTAGAAGAGGCAATGGCCACCATCTTCCGGGGGTTCGGCCTCATCGACAACATGTCTTTTCCAAGGATATTGAGAAACCCTCTGCAAGGGCGCGATGTTAACTAGGTGTTACGCTAAGGGGCAATCCTTCCCCCGCGGGCAATAGCTAGGTGATGCCAGGTAGCAGCCGTAGTACCCTTAATACCAGATTCATCTTATACCAAACATAGTTGTGAGAGGATAGATAAGTCGTCGAGTTGATTATTCGTGCCGCACTCTACACTAGCACAAGATTTCAAAGCTCATGCATACAGTGATGAAATGGATGCAAACACAGACAGAGGGCTGCCTACAGGCGTGGGGACACCCGGCAGCGTCTGATAGTTTTATTTTAACCAAAGTCCCCCGCAGAGGTATCATTTCATTCATTTTATAACGTTATGTACCTCCCACAGGTCTTCCTGGGCATCCGTCAGTAGGCCTCACGCCATCAGTTCATGACAAAAGTTTTAATATTTTCACTGAATGAGGTTCGTTTCAAGCAACTAAAGGCGTTGAACGATTATAATTGTTTTGCAGATTACATTACTTTATAGACCAGTTTCTCAGCCCTGACATCCCCTTTCTTTTGCGCCTCGAAGCCCGCTGGAATATCGTCTATGGTGCCCATTTCCCTGACATTGTTAGGCTTGATCTTCCCACTGCGGAGCAGTTCCGGGAGCATAACCAGGTACTTCTCCCAGATGGCCTTGTCTTCCGACGTAGGGGTGAAGTTGTCAAAGTCATCATATAAAGAAGATATAGGGCGTCCGAAAACTGTGTACGCAAGTGTGCTCTCTAGCTTTACTTTCTCGATATCAACCTCTCCCGACTCACGGACTGGGCCAACGGGGAGTAGGGTAAGGATATGGCCGCCCTTGGTTGACGATAGGGCAGATGCTGTTGATAAGATAGTTGAAAATTCGCCGACGCAGTCTAGCACGTGCTCAAGGCTGTCGTTGGTTATCCTGCGGACCCTCTTGGGCCAGTTCTTTGTACTATAATCGACCACTATATCGGCGCCGAGGGACTTCAGAAGCGTATGATTTTTTCTCGACCCTGTTGCGACAACATACAGTCCGGCCAGCTTGCCGAGCTGGATAGCGTACATGCCGACAGACGTGCTTCCCCCGTTTACCAGTAAAGGCAACGCTGTCTTGGCAGGATCGGACGGTTCTGGCAGCTTGAGGCGCTGCACCAGGGCCTGTACGGCCGTCGCGAAGGGAGCAGAGATTGTAGCGGCCTGTTGGTCGGTGATGTCGTCTGGCACGGGAAAAACCATCTCGCTCTCGGTAACAAGATATTCAGCGAAGGCGCCACGCGGGGGGTCTGTGGCGCGACCATGGACCCAACCTGCAATGCGTTGACCTTCTCTCCACTGCGAGCCGTTGCTATCTGCCACCGTGCCGGCAAAGTCACAGCCAACGACGCGTCCGGCTGGGACGTCCAGCATCTTCCAGTCGGTGGGGTTCTGGGCGACATAAGTCACCTTGACTAGAATCTCGCCTTCTCCTGGCCTGGGGGTCTCTGTTTCTCCGATGGAAACACTCTTGTTGCCCGTAGTTAGAAGCGCTTTCATTTTGATTTGGACGCCGGGGTTAGGATCTGGGTGAATATGATGACTGTTACTGTTTCGATTCCAAGAAGTTGCGGTTTCTGCCACAATAGTACGGATATATCATCAGAGACAACCTTTTCTGTTATCGATGAAGGCATGCGTGAAACAACAGAAGCCAAAGCCAAGCTGTTATACTGGGATCTTCCAACTCCCATGATCATGTCCGTTCCGGGATCCTAGGCATCGGTGTGCCATACCGAAATAGGCTCCGATTGCGACCTCCGATCCGCCTGGGCCGTGCCGACCCGACGTCTTATGCAGAAAGTCGGAGGACAGTCATAGCCATGTAGGTGACAAGTCATTATCATTGGTCAGGTGTTTGTAGTCACCCTCCCTTACTGGTCGAGTCTGAACGGATCGGAAGCAGTAGAGACGAAACCTGGTATATTGCTTGTCGTTCACGCTTTCATCAGCAGAACATGGGCAATGGACCCACTCGGTCCGCTCGGTATTGCCTCCGCGACTCCTTGCTTATGCCAAGCTCTTGGCCTTGTATGCCATCGGGGGTTAGCAGGGGTGCCTTCGTTCAGCAACCCCCTGTGTATCATCTCACGTTGGCAGGCAGAATTTAGAAATGGCACAGTTCCAGACTCAAACTAATAAACAATCACCGCAATAACTTCGCAAAGAAACAAAATATTAAAAATCTATTGGTGCCAAAAGAATTGCAATCTCTTAAAGATCAATTCGTCTTTATTTTAACTTGTTCAAACTTACAGTGGTGTTTTGCGACGGGAGTGAAGGAGTATGCGCCTGTTGGAAACTCTGCAATTTCTTAAATTTTTCTGCCTTGGTCAATCATATGTAACGTCGTATAGCTATTAACACACCTGAGTCAACATAACAGATTTAACTAATCGGAGTGATCCCGATCCCCGAGACGCCTGTGACCCACTGGGGGTCATCGGAAGAGTATAAAGATGCTAACAAGGTGCAAGAGCTTTTGACCCATAGCAATTAGCACTCCCTACCAGACAGACTTCGGTATCTTTGGCACAGGCATCGTTCCAGTTGTTCTATATTCTGCAAGCACTATGTCAGGTCTTCCCAGTTACGCCTATCCCGGAGTAGGCGAGCTCGCTCGCAGGGAGTTCTCGTTTTCCCAAGCCATCCGCGTCGAGAACAAGATCATCTGTTCGGGTCAAGGGAAGTTCACCCACTCCTGAAACCTATAACATCAAGCTTACCATTGGCATGGTGTAGGTGGTTGGGACCGCGAGAATGGGAACATTAGTGCAGACGTTCTCGAAGAGGTTGATAAGTCATTCGACAACGTGGAAGCCAACCTCAAGCATGCTGGAGGGAAGGGTTGGTCGCAGGTGTATCGAGTTGTGACCTACTCAACCGATATTCAAGCCACGCATCAGCGCATCATCGAGAACTTCAAGAAGTACATGCCCAACCACAGTCCCGTCTGGACCGAGATTTGCGTCAAGGAGTTCGGCATGCCTACTATGCACATCGAAATTGAGGTGGAGGCCTACGACCCCGAGGGTGCGGCCGAACAGAAGCAGCGGGCGTAGATGTCTGGGTGGATCCGTACCGTATGGTAGTTGGTGCTTTTTCGTGCTTGGAAGCTTTAGTTCTCCCCTCTGAATTCTCCACTCTTACGCAGAGTAGCGGTCCAGAATGTTAATGTAAAACCCTGAACTCCCCATTCCAGTTACGTCACACAGATTCTACAGTGGCTGCTAGATATCTTGGTCTTCTACTTACCATCGATCTTTTCGCTGCACATCCAATTGCCGGAACAAAACCACTGATGTTTGACCTGTCTGGTGAGAATGGCGGTTGAGACGACACAAGGGCCATGACCGAGTTCTCTAAGACCATTAGTCTTCAACAACACTGGAGCCACGAGCAATTGTGCACACATGGCTATCGACTTGGGGGGCTGTTCCGGTGAGGGTAGTGCCGAGGACAAGGGAAAGGTTAGTGACCAAAATAGGGTCTACATGATGACTCCGCCGCAACCGAATCCGTCAGCAATTCAGACAGTGAATCGGACTCCGTTGGAATATCCATGGCTTTCAATATATTTGGGCCTCCATACAACCATGATTCGGATACCACAATGAGACATCTAGTTCGGACTCATTCGGCACGAATTATGCTATCCTCATTGGTGCCGGGGATACAAGCTACCGGACTTTCGCACTGAAGAGTTGGGATGTTTAGGAAATAGGCGTACACGCAGAGATACAAGTGGACCTATGGCCATACCGACGTTCTCACTTGAATTGAAGCGCCTCCTGCGCATCTATGTCTGTCTATGACCGTTGCTTACGGAGCCGCTCAACCGTCTGCTACTGAGCAAGGTTGGGGCACAAGTTAAGCCATCCAGAGTACCAAGCCAACCAAACGCAGCACTAGAACGCCAACGATAGCTTCATACTAATATTCTATTTACCATGGTACGGACGTCAGATGTGGCATGGAGGTTTCCATTTTCGGCACCCAAAACCTCAATTTTTGGACATCTCTATGCCACCTCTATAACATTTGTATGCAATACTAGGCCATACAAAGAAATCCTCACCCTCCCTTGAGTGATAGCAAGGACTATTTTAGGTAACATGACCGGTATTCCTCCCATGCGCTAGAGCAGCCTCCAACACGTATGTAAAATAGAAATAAAAGTAGACGCAAGTTGTAGTCAGTTGCCGTTCTCTTGTCCTCTTGTGTTTATAAATTTTGTTTTGAAGGAATGGCCTGTGGGACCCCTCTCTAGATAGCTTCCTTCCTGTCAGCTCACAGCGGTTTGTAGGACCAGAGTTCCGGACAACAACATCATTAGATTTGTCCCCATCTTCGCGCTGACCACTTAACACTTTGGTTGAAATTGGCCTAACATTGTGCCAGGTAAGCGGACCCCTACTTACCATGTCAAACTTCAAGGCTTTTAACATCAACTTATTTCTTTCTAGGAGATATATTGTCGAAGGTCTGACAGATCTCAAGATGGCCCAGAACGAGTCTTGTATACTGCTCGAAGCTAAGAATTGCGGAGACGCAACTATTCTCCTCTTTAACTGGGATGCAAGGATATTTTACCAGTTCTTTCATGACCCTCTTATACAATGGGTTCCTTTCATCGAAACCACCATCATCCTTCAGCCCAGAGAAGCCATCACAAGTTCGGCGCCTTGTCCGCACCACGAAAGATTCGACGAAGCTATTTCTTTCTGGTGTGTTAAGAGCAAAAGTTCGATTGCGAGGCCCTCCTGGCTGGTCGTGCGTGCAGAAGCCGATCGCTCACAGCCCTGGCGATGGAGGGGTTGGGGCCCGGGAGATACAGGGGTGAAGCGAATCAGCTCCGCCATGCAGCAGCTCCGTTGGGGGAGACTGATACGTCACTGCCTGGCTCAACATCTTGTGTGGATCAGAGCATCCACGATGAGCTACTTCGGGCCCGAGGATGGGAACTAACTGTCCGATGCCCGGATGGGATTCAACAATCGGAGATCAACGGCGGAGACAACGCCATGGTGGATCATCCTCTTCCCACCTTCTTGGCTCCACCGAATATGATGAGTTCAGCTTTTGGTGACTTTATTGATAGCCGAGCATTCACCTGATCTGAGCGGAAGTTCAACCCGGGGCTGAGTTTCGCGTCTCTCCTCTCGGGCCACCTTGTCAGGGAAAATGGTAAAGTACGGAGTGAGAGGCAGAAGAAGCAGCCCAGCAGGTGGTTCATAGTATGGGTAGTAAATAGATAACCATTAATGCCTGCCCTTTTCTAACTACTCGGGGGGCGAAGCCCCCCTATATATACACAAACTGGAGCCATACTGGTAGGTCGCTGGGCCCCGGAAAGGGGGCCGCACCTTGGCACCTGACACACCTCTGGACGAAACCGAAAGCCCAAAGCCGAGAACCATTCGACCATCAAGAGGGAAGCACCTTCTCCGTGCTCAGCCAGCCGGGACAGCTCATCCGCGACACGTACTACGACACAGAGGACAGCCATCTCAGCAATCTGGGCTTCTGGGTGCGGCAGCGCTATGCCCAAGCCCACCTTCTGCCGCTCCATTCCCCCCGAGTCGAGGTCGCCGATGGCAAAAGCAAGGCCGGGTAGAACGCCAAGCTACGGGTCGGCGGTCATTTCACCAACTCACAATTCGTCGAATTCGATGGAAGAAGAACGTCTTACGCGAGGTGCTACGCATCTCCGGGGTAAGAAGGAGGCTTGAGGACTTACAGGTGGGCGGATCTGCAGATGCGCCGGTCGGTGTGGGAGGTGATGCAAGTGCCGGACAGAACGTCTCCATCGGCGATGACAATCGTTATGGACGTGGTCACCGAGGCTGAGGCTGAGGCCTGCGAGGGTGCTGGATCCGATAAGTCTGTTTTCAGCCATACCATCGGAGAGGTGGAACTCTTCCAAACGGTCGTAACCGAGGGGAAGGGCAATGTGGAGCACGAAGCACATAGGAAGGACATCGCGACGCGGAGGATGATAGAGCTGGAGGCATTCATGCAAGCCCATAAAGATCTATTTGCCACGAGGCCGACGCCGATTGGCAAACTCACGGCGCACTATCGATGGAAGGCTGTAGGCAGTCGGCCTTGAAGGAGAGTGTGCTCCGGTTGCATGGTGAGCGTCATGATGAACACAGGCGGCAAAGACACTGGCTGACACGGGTAGCACTCAGTCTGATGGGAGACGCTTCTCGTTACGAGACCTACAGTCTGCGTTCAAGGTTCTCGTTCCTCACCAAGCCAAATACTATCGAGTTCATACAGATCACATACCTCTAGAAAGGTGGAAAATGAGGTGCAACTGTAAGCTTCCGCCGTATACTGATATGGCCGCTGATTGCCGATGGCTCATACTAGCAGACACCGGTATGAGGCTTACATCAGCCGTGTTGCTGGGTCTCTATCAGTAAGTCGTTGCTGCCCAACGATCCCGTAGTTCTTCGCGAAGTCGGTCTCGGTACAGGATGGTGATTGCCTGGACAGCCCTAATATTCTATACCACCATGTCCACGGCGGCCGCACTTTTTGCTAGATATTGATTGATGTGACGTAGTTTGTCTCAGCTTTTTGTTTGTAATTCCCGTGCAAGTCGAGCAAACGTACAATCATGAAGTCGGGTAGATACTATTCATTGAGGATACTAGGCTCGTTTGCAGGAGATCTACCTGGCGTCATTAATATGAGGCCTGGCTAATTTAGCACCTACTATCCACATTTCTGGGCAGTCTTTCTGCAAGTTCCCATGGCCGGCGTGAGTGCTTGGTTGGAACCAACTTACACTCAGGATCTGTTTGACGTAGGAGACATGCGAGAACCCGGAAGATTGTGAGTCAACACGCGTAAGCAGGTCTTCTCTGAGCCACTGACCGAACAAAGTCCTCATACCAGCTAGGAACATGGCTAAGCACAGCTGTGTGCGCCATGCTTTTCCTGAATCCCGCGAAGCAACCACCTCAACCTCGGCAACCGCACTCAGTCTCCCTACGCTTCCAGCCACACACACGTGGAAAACGCCGCAGGAATCGACATGGCCTCTGATATTTGCAGGAGCTCGCTGGGTGGTATACCAAATCCAGCAAAGGACGTTCACCCAAACCAAGCAACAACTCTAGATGTAACGTTGTTGGTGTCTACGGAATTCCCGGCTCTGGTAAGACGTTTCTACTCGAGAAGCTAGAACGCGAACTTGGGAAAGAGCATTATGAATTCTATAAGGCCCTAAGATAATTACTTCTCTTGTCCCTGGTGGCCTCGGCGCATTTTAGACCCTAGCAGAGCCAGACAAGGTGGACTGCGTCGGCGTGCTATCGACACGATTAGAAAGAATTGTGCCGATAATGGGCCAGTTGCAGTCGTCGCCGGACATCTTATGTTCTGGTCCGAAGGGGAGGAAACCGGACAGCTGGTGCATACTCCAAATGACCTGGATACGTTTGCACACATTCTTTACCTGGACATTCCAGCGGAAGTCATCGCACAACGCCGCCTGGAAGACACCGCACAAACTCGTCCATCAGCTGTTATATTAGGCTGCCTAATTTAAGTGAAAAAGTGGCTAAGCTCCCCCCTGAGCTTTTCTTTATTCCCTTCGAGTTAGGTAATCTCTTTAAACTATAGTAAGCAGGCACGATATACTACAGGTGAGTTGTTACATTTAAGGTGATATAAGGTAGTCGTAAGGTATGAGACCCTGACATCACACACTGAAGCATATACAACTGAAGAAGCTTTATTATCAGGCTCTACCCTCCAAAAAGTTCTAGCTGGAAAGAGAGGACGGCGAAGCCTCCTTAAATACATGGAAAATCAACTGTAGCTATGTGGGATAACTGTCGAAAGTGACCGTAGGTGGTCCGATAAGTGGTGCAACTGATGGTCCCATTTATATGGGCCTTCGGCTAGGTCCGACATAAGGCATGTTATAATACTCTTCTAACACCATTCTCAGAAAATTGGTCTTCTTTTCGATTGAGTGTATTACCATATAAGTAATTCGGTGACTTCGTGCTTTGTACCTACCTTTGGGAATCGCCATCTGGGTTATCCTAAGACTTCTTCCATATTGACTTTGACCAATACTACCATTATCTACTTCTGAGCATCCAAGTCAGGCTGATTCCGGACCAACCTCGAAAACGATCTTTTTGCCGAATTAGCAGACGTCGGCCTTAATGAGTAATGGATCCGAGCCGTCTCTGTCTCCGAATCTTAGGAGAGCTGGTGACAGCACGGGATCCATGGTGTTAGTACTGCTAGACCGATGTGGTGCCGCGGGGGTTTCCATCCACTCCGGGTCGAACGTGAGGCGATCATGGCTGTTCTTAACATCATGCGGGTACGGGTAATATTGGCGCTCTTGCCCGTGAGATGGCTGCGCCTAGCTCGTGCGCTGCGCCGATGATCGCCTCTACTCCGGAGGCAAGGTCGGGCGCGCGCTCGGCACCGGCCAACGGGCTGAGGCACTCGTATATCTTGGCGGCCAGCTTGTCGGCGCGTCACTCGTCCCTTTCGCTGCACTCTTCGAGGAAGCCGTAGGCGGACGTCTGCACGGAGCCGAATCCGAGCACCTGCTCTTCGGTATCCGCAAGGGCGAATCTCCAAGGCGGCGACGCCGTCGCCGTCCTACCCGTACACCCCACCCATCACTCAAGACCGTCCCGCAAAGGCATTGCCAGATGAACGCTCGACGGAGGGCGCCGGCGACATTGCCGCCTTCTAGTTACAGCGGATACGCGGCCGAGAAGGCACCGAAGGCGGTTGTCTGGTCGTCCGACAGCAGCGTCGTGTGGAAGCCGGTTTCGAAACATATCTAGCTCAGATTTCGGATTCCGGTATCGAGCTGTTCCCATAGGGAACTACGTCCTCAGGCACGAGGGCGAAATCGTTGCTTGCGCTCTCTCCGGGCTGCTCGGTCTCTTGCCTTGCGTCGTTGAGCGCGGATAGCGCATCTGTCAGCTCTTTTTTTGGTCTCCTCGAGCTCCCCGTAGTATAAGCCGACCAGCCCCTTGAGCTCAAGGATGTCGGCCTCGAAATGTCCGAGGTGCATCCGGTGTAGCCCGCTCTCATCGTATGCTTTCCGGAGGGCCTCTTGATCCTTGTCGTGTTTCCGGTCGGCCTCCATCAGCTTCTCTGTGAGCATGAGGTTCTCTTTTACATAGTCAGTGGCCGCCGATGGTGCTCCTGCTCCGTTGGCGGGGTTAGCGAGGACCTCGTTGCGCTCGTTCTCCATTTGCATCAGCTTCGTCTCGAGTGCGTTATACTCGCCTTGGATTTGTTTGCCGTTCGAGTGGGCTCTTTCAGGGTGCTGAAGCTTCTCCGTTCTCTGCTCGTAGCGCCCGTAGGCCGCGAGGGAGTCATTCTTCGTCTGAGTCTGCCATTTCTCTGCCCTATCGGCCTGCTTTGCCGCCGACGAAGCTACGTGCTCTACCTTTTCGCGTTGTAAGAGGGCCCCAAGTTCGTTAGTATTTATCATAGAATCTAGCGCCTGTGTGGGATACCGTCCGACTTCATCTGGTTTCTCGTTGACGAGGCAATTCAAGAAAGTCTGCATGACCTGGTCCACGCGCAGCTCACGGAATATGATGGTGTTTATGCCTTGGTTCGCCATGATTCCTGTGTGGTTTAATTCCTTTGATCAGATGTCGTGTCTGAAGTAGCTCGGATTTCTGGTTGCTGCTGAAGCACTTGATTCTGGACCTATTTTGCGAAAGATCTTCCAGGTGAAATGGAGGCAATAGGGGACGGGATATAAAGGCATTATCAACAGCACCTTGTTCGCTTCACGCGCAGGAACAAGGCACCTGCTTTGTGACATTTTCTTTGATCGAGATGACCAGTAGCTTTTCGACCCGTTCTTTAAGTATTTTATGCGGATGGTGACAGCCGCAATCCCCTGAACGTGTAACAAAGCATGATGTTGTGTTAGATTAACAATGCATTACCTCCGCGAAATAGCATGTATGGCGATTGGGGTCTCGGAATATTCGAAATGCAAAGATGGGAGACATTATCAGTATTCGCTCCCTGAAGGTGGTGTAGGTGAGTACGGCTTGTCGAATCTTAGGGAAATATCATGGACGTACCCCGATCTCTGTTCATACTAAGCACCCATCTCTTTTGTACCTATCCACCTTCCAGGGTCTCGGTGTCAGTGTTCCAGTACACACTAGATCAATGGCAAAACCCTTGGCCATAACTTTACTCGCTAGCAGGCGCGATATGTGCGACCCAAGAGCCTTTTCCATTAGACGTGGATTGGAGGATGCTGCAAGGCAAACCTCCGACTCCCCCATCAAAAAAAAAAAAAAAAAAAAAAAAAAAAAAAAAAAAAGACGGAGATATATTGTGCTACTAAGGAAATCTATGCTCAGTAACATGAGAGGCATCTCATCTCACACGCCGGCTTTGTAAAGCCTTCTGCGCTCAGGGGCTCGCTTTCCCCTGAGAAAGTCAGCTCCCCTCCATAGGTAGCGTCAAAGTGCCATCAGCCTAGCATCTAACTGGTCTGCCTGCCAACACTCCATAATCAGTATCTATAACACGTCGGCAGGCGCACAATTACTCGGGCGATTAAAGCCATTCTAGCCTTAGCGGACACGCCCTTGCTCCCGGAATTCGGCGGGGCAGGGCTTACTCACGGCGGTCCTCCATCTACAATGCAGGTGCACGACGTCCACGAAGGCATAAAGAACGCCATGACGTACCAATTACACTATTAGTAAACACGAGCGCGATATCACGCTCGGTCCCTCTTTATCATTTTCTATAGCCGGGTATCCAAAATCCATTTATCCAAACAAACAGCCAACGCCCCTTTTCAATCACGAATGAAGCGTCAACGCATCACAGCCGTCACCAATAAACGGCCCGACGTCCTCGCCGGGGGCGCACATCATGGTGTTCTCGAGCCAGCGCGCGTAGCCCTCGAAGCCGCCAATGCTGCCGACGACGCGGGCGCGGCCGACGCCGCGCACGGCCTCGAAGCGGCGCAGGTTGCGCGGGCCGGCGGCGCGCCAGTCGGCCTGCCAGACGTCGAGGACGAGCTCGCGGAGGCCGCCGAGCCGCCGCACCCTCTCGTCCCCGTCCCCGTCATCGGGGAGCTCGACGTCGAGCCTCACGCGCACGCGCAAGCGCCGCACCCGCGCCGCCTGCGCCGCATCACGCACGGAGCTTCCCGCGGGGAACGGGAACAGCCGCGGGAACGACGCCAGCAGCGTCGGGTGCGCCTCGAACTCGTTGGTCTCGAGGAGGAAGGCCAGCGCCTCGGCGTGCAGCTGGCGGCACGTGCGCAGGATCGCCGGGTGCAGTCGGGCGTCTTTGGCGTGTGTCTGTTGCTGCCGCCGCTGGCGCGTGGTGTGCAGGGTGAGCAGATAGCCGTAGATCTCGAGGCGCAGCTCGAGGGGCAGCGTCAGGAGCGTGGAAGGGGGAGGCGCGCCGCGGCGGGCGGGGGCGGGAGCGGGAGCTCCTTGCTCACGTTCCTGGGAGATGAGAAGCACGCCCTTCGGCTCCTTGGTGGTGCCCTTTTGTGGTGATGGTGATGATAGGGCATCGTCGTATGAGATGTCAATGCCGCTATCTGACGCGAGAGGGTTCTTGTACATGGCCGTGTGCACTTCTGGTTTAACTAACGTAGTAGCTTTTGTCGTCGTTATCCGGGCTCTTTTGTGGGGATCTTTGCCCTGGTCGTAGTAGCGATGGGATTAGGGGGTTCATCCAGACGCCAGGTAACGCCAATGTCCCCCATCGAGGGTATTTAAGTAGGTAGCTATCCATCCCAACGCGGGACGGCGACGTCGAAACAGAACAGCGGTCAGGTCGCAGCCACTCCTGAGCTGATTGCCGAGGCGCAGGTGAACGAGGTCCGCGGCGCTCGAATCTCACGCATGTATGCGCTCAGTCCCATGCGCGATGGTCCGACGCAAGGGGTTGTTGCGAGGATTGCATGGCGCCGGCCGGCCGGGAGGCTGTGCCGGGTTGGCGGTCAACGGCGATGCAGCCGGAGATGTCCGAGGCGAGCTGAAACTGCCGTTTTTGCGGGGCAGCTATTTCGACAGTCTTTCAGGCTATTCCGGAGGTTCCGCGAAGTACCACCGTCAAACTCTCCCTTTACATCACCGCATTCTGCATTCAACCACCACCCAAATATCAAACATTACACCAATAGGGTGAGCTTTCGCCGTCCTCCGAACCCACCGAGACCTAACCCTAACCCTATGTTGTTGGTAATAAATGTTGGTAGCCGTAGAAGATGCTAAGTACAGTACTGAGTAGTCGCAGGATAGTATCCCCTACAAGTCACAAAGGGTATATCTGGTTAGTAATCTCCACCGAGGCCATATTGCGACTTAGGTAGGTAAAGTTACATACAGACTTGTATGAGCTTAGACACTGCAGACAGTTTTGCTGGTGCCTGCCTTTATCGTAGCTTGCCAGTTTTCTATTTTGAATGATATCTACGAGGTCACATGCCATACAGTTTTCTATATACATCTACATCCTAACCTTGTATGGCGTACAGGGGCCCAGATGGAACTACCTAGGTAACTAAAAGTACCTAAAAGTACCCCAGTGGCTTGTATGTGTCCACTTCCAATACAAAGATATGCTTAGAGACCGTCTGAATAACCACGACCGCCGTTTTTTTGGCGGGCAGAGGCTCGTCGTCCGATTTCGAGCAAATCAGGAGATGTCTACGAACTACCGTTGCGTTTCCCAATTATTTATTCCCAACGTCGGCCCTTTACATCGGCGTGTTCTCGCCCTCGACAGTTCTAATAGTTCTTCTTTTCAGCTGGACGTTCGTAGAGCTGGACGTCCCGCTTCGTATTCCCTGCAGAATCATCCGACGAGTCGGAACGTGTCGGCGACCGCATGATATATGAGCTGACGTGAGGTAAGCGCAGGTCATGATAGTGCGGCATTTCGCTCCGAGGTCGCAGACAGCGCCTTTTGCGGGGCCCTGAAGAAGGTGGTTTACCGCTTGACGCCCAGGTAGTGCTCCGGCCTGGCAGCAAGAAACAGATCATAATGTAACTGAAGTCAGGTCTTCGTTACGTGGTCGCTCTACGTGTTTTACACTCGACCCCTTCTTTTATTGTGGGAGTAGCCGGTGTGTATGGAGCTCATGGGCTGACTATCACCTGCTGTCTCCAGTGTTGATCTACCTAACTGCTAAGCAATTAGCTAGGAATCCAGGTAAGAAGCTACATACATAATCTATCGGAAACAGACCGCGTAAAGTCGCAAGACCTTTCCACAATAAAACAGAGGGTCGAGTTATTTACAACCCCTGGGCGGGAAAACCAGGCAACCCCATTAGTTTGCAGGGACGCAAGTGACGATGAAGATATCAGCCATCCGATCTGGTCTAATGCGGCCGCACTGTAGTGAAATGTTCTCATAAAGTTCAATTCAATGTTCTATTTGATGAACGCCAGCCAGCCATTCTATTCAGACGTATCAACAAAACGCCATGCATGGGATGCCAAAGACAATGCCAGCCATATGTAGGTAGGTGACAGCGGTAATAAAGGTAAACAAAGGACATACCGATAGGCAACATCAACGCCCGAGACCCGCAATCGCAGACATGCCAATTTCTCGTTTCGCCGAACGCCATGCTCCGTCTCTGAAGAAACAGGTTGCCAGGTGCGCTCGCACACTTACTTTCCCACATTCGCCATCTCGGAAGAAAAGCCTTACCACTTACTACCGACCGTCAGACCCCCCCTTTTCGAAGTTTAGTACGCACCTATCCCCAGGATTCGCGCCGCCTTCTCCGAAGTCCCGATATCGGATCGTGTCGCCAGGCTCATGACGGGACTCTCGGGCAGCTGCGCGTCGCCGTCCGCGTATTCGGCCGGGTGCGGGTGCTCGCCCACCGTCAGTGACCGCCGCTTCTTCTTGATGTTTCCCTGAGACGGCGACTTGAGGACCAGGTGGGGACGCTGCGGCAGTGGCGGCGGGGGGCTCATCGACCGGGTGATAGACATGGACGGTGCGGGCTCCATGATGGACAGCATTGTCCGACTCCTTGCGTGGAGCGATCCCGGGTCAAAAGCCCTTGTCCGCCCAGCACTAGTCGGGATGGTGGGCGTCGGGAAAAGTCGGTGGTTCTCTATCTCGGTCGCTGGGGTCGCTAAGGGGCTCGCCACGCGTGCAACCGCCTTCTCGTTGGTGGTGAGACCCTTGGTCTGGGCAAACGCGGATGAACGTCGATGATATGGGTCGCGTTCAGAAAATCCGTCATTAATCGGGTGGACCATAACCGTCTGGCCGTGGATAGTCAAAATCGAGTTGGTGGGGACGTTCACCCATTTCTCTGGGAAAAGATGGTTAGCTTAGCAATATAAAAACAGAAAAGAAACATAATCCCAATACCTCGCTCAAAGGTCAGCGGCTCGCTTGCAACAAGTACAATACCGGCGCCTTTATCCCGCCTGTCCATTTGGTAGTCGCAATCCTTGCCCGCGGAAGACCGTGCTTCCCATTGAGTGCCTGAGGAGAAATACAAGCTTGCCGCTTCATCGGTTTTGCTGCTGACATAACGTGTGCAAATAACGCTGTGGCCATCAGAGACGGCAAAGTTCAGGAGACTTCTAGTATCGACGTTTTCGCTCTGGACGATCCTCTCCGGGATGCTAGATGTGAGCTCATTGATGACCTCGATAGTCTGAAGCACCGCCTTTCGAAGGACCGTCGGACCGAAGCCCTTCTCGGGCATTGAGCTCGGATCGGAGCCTAATCGCTCGAGTCGGTCGAGGAACAGCGCGAATGCCCACTCGCTATCGGTGCCGCCTTGGACGTTGAGGTACCACCTATCGTGCAGCCGTTCGCCGAGCCTCCGCTTGATGTACTTCCACCCACCCAGCCCACCATTATGCATCCACATCAAACTCCCGTGGCAGAACGGATGGCAGTTGTCTTCGCTCAGGGACCCCTCTGTCGTAGCGCGGACATGGCCGAATATGAGTCGGGACGCCGTCTTAGAGGCTATCCGAGGCAAGTTGGAGCAGTTCCATACGGGGGTCGTCGATTTGAATATGCAAGGCTCAGCGCCGAGTTTTGGGTCAGTATACCACCCACTATGGCAACAAGTTAGCAATTATCTTCAGATGACGGCCAAAACCGCGTGTTGGGAGAAGGGGGGGAAGCCCTACACGCCATATCCATCTGGGTTTGTCGGGCCGCGCCTCGTGTCTAAGCGTAACCTTGAATCGTATGATTGCCGCAAGATAGAATGCGTGGGATCGGTGATTAGTTTGGAGAGAAGGATCTCGTCAGTACCGCGGTAGACGAGGAAGCGACACATGCTGGAAAGGAGGTCCGCAACCGGGGGACAGGTCGGTGGACAATGCTCGATATGCTGATTGAGGAGGAATGAAGAGAGAAATAGTCGAGATCATGAACCACTCGATTACTTCTAGAAAAAGAAAATCCTTCACCAGGGTCTCGCGCTTCCTGCTTTTGTTTGTTTCAGTCGCTGAGGCTAGCCATATGGCCGTGTGGCACAATTGTTGGTTATGCTTAGTTCCAAGTCGGCCCAAGATGCATCTGCAGCGGAAGCACAAGTGGCGGTAGGGAATAAAACGACAAGCAGATGATCGGACTTCCAGTTCCACCACGACCGTCTATTCAGCAAAGATACGACGCCTCTTCATGCCACAACTTGATTATATATTACAAGCGTTGATAGTATAGGTTCGTCAAAAGAGCGTTGTTGTAGTCCTAACTCAGGCGTAATTGAAAGGTGAAATGGGCTGAAACAATGGCGACATCCTTGCCCAGGTGTAAATTAGTTGATGTGGGGGATTGAATTAGAGGTGGATCCTGGACCCTAGCAGACAGTCTTAGTGGATGCTACTTAACAACGTCAGGGGGTCACTGGGTTGGGGGGTTTAATGGGTTGGAGACTTGAAATGCCCATGTTCACAATCGACCCCCTTGTCCCCCTTTCAAAGTTTTCTTCTACCTGGTCTTTATTAGACTTTTTAAGTAAGCTTCTAGTAGCTCTTGAATCCTAAATGAGAATTTGGACCACGGCAAGACGTGACTTCCCTGTATCAGAGATATATGCCGTGCCTATTAATGGCCCCGGAATTAGGGCAGTCGTCAGGTTCCCTAAATGACGTATCACTACGTATTCCCATCTACACTAAACATGATCGCGTGTACACGTAGTGCATGTCTGCATTTGGCTAAAGGGGTCGTTGATGCGGACATTACAATTCACTTCAAAACTGTTTGACTTTCTCTATGAAGTTATACTCTCGGCATTGATAGCTTATAATTTAGAAGCCAGTCTTATTCCCAGTTTCTCGATGCCGCCTTTTCCCTACCTAGGCCATAATCCCATTATCCGGGACGTCGGGCCCAACCCACCTTTTCGTCATCTCGTCTCCCTTGTCTAGTGCCAAGATATTATTTATCGGGTCTTCGCACAATCACGTGCGCAGACGGAAATGGGGGGATCTCGTCCGACGTGGCAAACGGCAGTCCCTTTTGAGACGTCTGAATGGGGAATCGAGTCAGTTCTCAGGAAGAGCTGCCATGGCGCATCTACCCGCAAGATCTCGTGTATCATTATGTAGTTTGTTCATCTCAATCCCTCAAAGTCAAATGAATATTTTCTACGAGGTACTAGGCCTAGTTTCTCAGCATGCGCCCTCCAGCTTGCCTCGTCGTTACCTCGCGCACGCGGGAGCAAGCATGCAATCGTCCGAACCGCCCTGCATAGTCGACATGTCCGGCGGGGTCGAAAGGGCACACGATACCATGTTATTTGCCACGTGCTCTCAGCCCAGGTCGAGTTGCTCCCTTACGTCCCACCGGCCTTAGCTGATATGTTACACAATGGCAACAAGCTGGACCCTCCTTCGACATATAGACCAGAGGAGCGTGCTCTTGGGGATGCTGGTGGCAACATTGTCCCTCGTTCTGTAGCTCCCCAGTAGGCCGGATTGCCTAAGTAATGAACTACCTAGTAAGGTTCTCTTTCAAAGGTATTCTGAGCAATTTATGCTACGAATGCATGGCAGAGGACAGAGAATCTAGTCTACATCTACTCTGAAATGAGAGTCACAAGGCTTTGCTGCTGTGAATGTAGGGGGTACCCCCCCAAATGAATGGAAAGAGTGGGGGGGGGCCTCCTACAATACTTACCTCTTGCACAAACACTATCCGGCCTCCCTCTGGTAATTTGAGGGCAACCTTTCTTCTCTTAGGGCTTGTGCCCCGAAATTGCAATCCCGGAGGAAGCTCGATTGTGCCCTCGAGCCCCCAAGGTGCTTTGAAGTGAAATCATGGTATTATCTCTAATAAGTCGCAAACCCTCTTGTTAGCCTCCAAAGTATTAGCAACTACTTCAATGCGCTGGATATCTTCATTAACTTGATTTCACACCATCGTCGATAGGAGTTCGTCTTCCAGTGTGGATTGCATATGAAAAGCGGACGGGTCCCGGCTGATATCGCAAAGTGAGAAGGTAATATGCAAGATGGCCCGAACCTAAGTACTTGCAATTCTTCCTCCGAGTGGGAGCAGCGACTTGTGGTAATGCCAGGTACGGCCGAGTAGAACAAGGAGGCAGCTTCTGGTTCCAACGTCCAGCAGTGGCGCTTTCGCATATATAGAGCGGGCAATAAAGAAGTGTATACACCCGTACTTGCTAATAGAGTCCGAACAAGTCGCGACCAGCATGATAAACTTAGCTTGTGCTGCATACTCTTGGTGTATCCGAGGATAAACTCTATTAAACGCGTCTTAAACGTACCTACTAGTTGGATATCCCAAGTGTATAAGCATCCCATGAAAATTTGGCCAGCATAGCAGTCAGCGGTGTGAGCGACTACTGGATATTATATATATCTTTCTGCGAGTGTCAGCCTATATATCAGGGAGCCACACGTCGGCTCAAGTCGTCAGGTCAAGTCGTCCCTCGACAACATTCCGATCGCATCATCCTGTCGCTCGATTCGCAAGAACAACGATATTTACATCTATGAATTCATTACTAGCCTCGCCTCGCTTCATAATTTCAACACTCATATAACTGCTTGGATTGCCCATCATGCACGAGGCTTGCTTACGACACATTCAGGACACCGTCCCGGACTGGAGGTCGATATTCGCGGAGGTAGAGAGGACTGAGCAGCAAAAGAAGCAGGAAGAGAATCCGCCATTTGAAGCAGCTTATGCTGTCAACGAGACGTCAGCGGCAAATCAGGCGGGAGATCACAGTGTCACCACCGCAGCTATAAGATGACCCCCCCATCCGCGCTCCACCCCCTCAACGCGCCAGCGTTTTCCCATACAAAATCGCCAAAATCGCTATATTTTCAACAACACTTTAAAATTCGAATAAAAGTCATAAAAATAAGTTACTATAGGTATTATTATTAGCGTTGAGATCTTTACATAATAAAATATTTAAAATTTTGCTGTACGTATATAATATTTTTTAAATATTTTATATTTTCGATAAATCTATTTGCTATATACTTTATGTGTGTATATTTGAAAATTTATAACTTTTTTAATATATAAGATATAAAAAAGATGTTTTACATATAATTATTATATTATAAAAGTTATTAAATACAAGTTCCAATTTAGTTATAACTTTATTTAATAAAAAGATATACCGTAAAAACGAAAAGTGGAGAAAAATGGAGAATATTTTGTATGGGAAATATGATACCTTGTTTTTAAATATTAATAATACAATAACTAATAAAGATATAATATTAATATTTTAATAAATTATACAGAAATGATGAATATTTAATTATTTAAAAATGTTATATTTTTATTAATTTGTTTTACCTAAATCTATATTAATAAACATACCTTTTCGACCTTAACAATTTGCCATACAATTTGTATGGGAAAATGTTAACGTTTTATTGTCGTAATTTCGATCTAAATTTAATCTGTATAAATATTAATATTATGTAAGAAAACTTCGCACATTATATTATTTTGAGGCCTTAATTATTATTCCCTGGGTCGTTTTTTAATATCTACCTTTGTTAATTAATTATAAATATGCAGTTTTGGTGATTTTGTATGGGAAATGGCGGCGCGTTGGGGGGGTGGAGCGCGGATGGGGGGTCACCTTAACAGCAGATACTTCCACAGCCGCGATTACAAACGAGGTTATCAACAGAACACCGGCGGACACACTCCCATCGTCCACCCAATCCATCAAGCAAATAAAAGACGCTTCGGGACATTCATCAGCTATAGCCTTTAGGAGGATATGCCCATGCCACGGTCCTCGGCAGGTTCACATCACGTGAGGGAGGCGGATTCCGGTCGGGTTTGTTCGTCGGGCCACGATCAGAACTGCCGTAGTCCGAGGGCTGCGTGGATTAATCCTGTTTCCAAAGTGGCGCCACAAGAAACCCAACGAGCACCCACAATGAACAGAGACAACCCCTTCACAGAAGGCATCCCCCAGCAAGCCATGCAATATATGGATGGCAATGAGTGGACTGCAAGGGGTAACCCATTTTCGGGTCCACCTCGCTTTGTGAACAAAATCGAGGAGGCCGAACAGAACGCGTTCCTTTCATCACTGGAAGACGAACTAGACGCCGCTGCCACTGCCACTCCGGGAGTGGTGCACGACGATGACTACGAGGGCTCGACCGGGGACACGCCTCCGTTCTCTGACGGTGAGACATGCGAGGACAAGAACTGTGGCCCTGAACTGCAGTACGTTCTGTGGCTATCGTTGCAGGAGAACCAAGACTCGGCACAAAGGGCTCCCAAAAACAGTGTAGAAACGGATGCGTGAATCCCCTGAAGGCGGGAAAGCCGGATGAACCAGGTGGATACGTTTAGTGTGTAGCGGAAGGGCTTGCGGAAGTTTTAGTCATAGCGACTCTGGGGTAAAAAGGACTTGGGCGAAAAGGTATTGGATTAAACCAGCGAGGTAGTATTGATGATGCGCAAGGAGAAGGGGCTTGTCGATTTCCAGTATCTGACAGGTTAGGCAACAGTTCCCTCTCTCAATCCGTGTACAGTGTCTCCATGGTCAGTCCTTAAGCAGCTGAGTTGCACTTCGCATGCACTAGGGCGAAAGCCTGCACATGCATCTCGGATATACTTGGCATGGCGATTGATGTCTGCTGTGCCAGTCGGTACCGAGTCTGCATTGGAGGCTTAAGGTGTTCAAGGGGAACTGCTATCCACAACTCCCAGAGCACAGACCAATTACCCCCAATGACGGCGGTACCTAGGTACTTCGCACTTAGTTTTAATTCAGCTTTAATGACCAAATGATAGAAGGCCAGCGGTTACATAGAGTGGACGAATCTGCCACCTGGGCCCTCAATTCCTCTCCTCACAACCGTACGGCCACATAGAACCAATCATGGCCTCAATTTTGAGCCTCCCTGTGGAGCTCCTGGTGTTCATCGCTCAGGAGTTGGAGGACGTTCAGGACATTGCAGCCCTGTCGCGGTCATGTCGCCGTATATACAACACTACCATCTTTACGTTGTACCGTTATGTCAAAGATGATCCCGCCGTCATGTGCTGGGCTGTCGATGAGGGCCATGTCCAGCCCGTCAAATACCTGCTGGCGGCTGGCGCCGATCCAAATGTTGCGTGGGTTCAATCAGAAACGAGGAGCAGAACCCTCGAGCGGCTGTACTACGAAGGATTCAGCAGTCGATTGATGAGGAGCCTTAAGGCGGCCGTTGATGATGATGTGGCGTCAAATAATGAGGAAGCGAAGGGGTTGACGTTCAAGAGCCACACGGACGAGAAGGGCGGCCTGGAGGATGATGGTGATGCCGAATATGACGATGACGGCATATTTAACGACGGGTATGACAGCGCCGACTATGATGATGACGAGAGTGACGACGATCCCGATGACATTAGCGACACTTACGAAAGTGAAAGCGAAAGCGAAAGTGACAACGACAGTGACAACGAGGACATTTCGGACGGCAATTTAACATTCACAAGGCAGTATTTCTGGACTCCTCTTCACATAGCAGCGCGCTGGGGGCACGATGAGCTAGCTGAACTACTCCTTAACCACGGAGCAAACATTCAAGCCCTCTCGCGTGGACTTTGTGAGTGTTTTTACCCAACGGATCGTTTACCCAAACCCAAGTATAGAAGAAAGGCTGTTTTCCCCCTTTGGATGCCTCTTCATACTGCTATCTGTCATGGGCATGATTCCACGGCGCGCCTTCTTTTGGCTCGGGGAGCCTCGACAGCCGTTGCCACGAGAGGACGCGGAGCAAAACTCGATCGGGCCACTGCCCTCCACTCGGCTTGTTACTCTGGATTGACGTCGTTATCACGCTTTCTAATAGAGGGCGGCTATCAGAACGACGTTGAGGCCAGGGATCATCGAGGAATGACGCCGATGAGCTATGCTTATTACTCGGGCAATTGGGAATCCATAGACTTGCTGGTTGAGCACGGTGCCACGCTCAACGCGCGTCTTGGGCCGGCCAGCCTGTTCAAGCACGCTTGCTGGTACTCACGATTTTCCGAAGCTCTCCGCTTCATTGAGCTTGGTGCCGATGTCGACGTCACATACAATGAAGTAGAGTCGTCGCCATTGCATTGCTGTTGCATGCAACCGTACTCTGTTTCTCGAGGCTTCGTGCGATTACCGAAGCGGGTTTCGGATCAGGCCTCCCGCAGAGATGACGTTGTTCAGATTCTGCTAGATTCAGGACAGCACATCGAAGTTCGAAATTATGACCTCGAGACTCCCCTGATTCAGGCTGCACGTTATCACTTGGCCAGCACCATCGAGGTCCTCCTCGCTGCAGGCGCAAGCACCACGGTGGTTGACGATGCCGGTCACACGGCCCTAACAAGTGCATGCGCATCCGAGGTCAAATCTTCCAGGGGTGAGCTACTTCGCATAGTGAAGGCCTTACTCCCCGGGACACAGGCCAAGGACTGCGCGAAGGCCTTATATGGCATATGTGCGACCACCAACCGAGTGGAGGACAAGGCAGAGGTCGTGCGTCTGCTCCTCGCGAACGGGGCTTCTCTTTCCCTCCAGTACGAGCCCGGCCAGAACATACTGTCCCGAGCAATAGCACACGGCAACCTCGAACTTGCAGACCTACTTCTAGACAGCGGGTTAAAGCAACCGGACTCAAAGCAGCTTTCCGATTTAATTGATGCAGCAATTGAACAGGACAATGCGTCCGCGCTCAGATATCTTATTGATACGTTTCAGGGCGCAGAAGACGCGATGAAGGATGGTCGACGTCTTTACAACGCACTCCTTCACCGAGGGGGGAAGTGTGCCAAGTTCCTTATCAAGGCTGGGGCGCCGGTCACGTATCGTGGGGATGACGACACAACCTGTTTAATACGGGCTACCGCCTTCACGCGCACCAGCCTAGCCAAGATGCTCCTTGAGCGTGGCGCCGATCCGAATGAGCTGTCATACAGGGACCGTAGCCCGCTCTCTTTCCCCGTAGTCAAGGGAAACCAGCGTATGATCAAGCTCCTGCTGGATCACGGCGCAGACATCCACAAGCGAACCGGCGGACCCGAGGGAAATAGCATTGTCGACCTCGCGGTTCATGGGGGACATTTAGATGCGTTGGCCATAATCGTACACCACAGAGCCTGGTGGAATTCAACCAAGGCCCAGCGCAACGACTATGTCATTAGGGCTTTGTTGTCGGCAGCGGGAACGAACACTTTCGAACTTGGCGCCACCCTTAACTACCTCCTGCAGGGAGGTGCGGACCCGAACGCGGTTTACGAGGCGCTCGATGCCACACCCTTACATCTAAGCATCTTATTCGGCCAAGGGGAAGCAGTCCGCGTCCTGATGCGGCACGGGGCAGACGTTCACCGGAAATTGGCCATCCGACACTCGCTCCCATTTGAGAACATGACACCGCTTGAATATGCCATCAGCAGTCGTAGCGCCTCGCTCGGACTCATCAAGGACATGCTCGAGAGATCGCCTCTTAGAAACATCAACTGGGATTCCAGTTCTGATACCGGCTCCGACTGCGATTCAGACTCGGATTCAGACGCCGTGAAACGCGATCCGGCCGCCATATCCCGGACCGAGCCCCTGGACATCATGGCACTGGCCGTCGACTACACCCGGGCGGCATGCCGGCGCCACAAACCCGAGGTCTTCAGCCTACTCTTCGGCCGACGGGCCGGCGGCCGCCCGGGCCGCTTAGACCCCAACCTACGCGATGGTACGGGCAACACGCCGCTGGCGCTCCTCTGCGCCGCCGTCGAATCCGGGCTCGCGGACTCAGACTTCACGGCCGACATGGTCGCCATGCGGACCGCGCTCTGCGTTGCCGAGCTGCTGCGGCTGGGCGCCGACCCGGTGCTCGCCAACCACGCCGGCGTCACGCCGCTGCAGCGCGTCGCGCGCCTCATGGACTACGAAGGCCCCGGCGAGTACCTGGCCGCGGTGGCAAGGGAGTGGAGCGCGAGCTTTGTCATCAAGGATTCCGTGTTGAGAGCGAGGCGCGGCGGTGAATAGCCTAGGTGTAGATAACCGTTCGTTTTTCTACGCCGACCAATTCCACCCAATCCACGCAATATGAAGATGCGTTGTCGGTTGCGTCCGCGAGATGCGTAGCTTGTCTTTTCATCCATCGATGGGACTGCCGTATGGCCGGGATATGTTGTCAATAAGTATACATCGAGAATAGCTGTTAGCTACATGAGCATTGCAGACTTGTCCCACACCGCTAGGAAGCAACAGAAACAGGGATTGGCTTAATGAGGCGCTCGGTTAGCGTGGGATTTGTACGAACAGGCAAGATGTCGTTAATGGGTGGGTGGATGGCTGGCAACAAGTACATCAAGTGGTTTCCACAATATTCATGGATGGTGAGAAGGGGTCGGCTAGCAGTATTACCACCCAAGAACGCAGTCTTAAACATGCTTTGGACCAAGGGCCTGGATACACTCGCTCACCCAACGTAATGCTCCATGCACGCCATGCTCTCCGACATGTAGGCATCTATTCAACCTATGTTTTCAAAGGCGCAACCGTACAGCCACATGTCGTAACGACCATCTCGCCGCATGAAGACAATTACACACAGCGCTGCCGGAAAGGTGGGGGCCTCGATACGAAGGCTAACAGGTCTCTGTACCACCTATTAGTCACAAAAGTAGAAACAACTGAGTATATAACCTGGTCCACTCCCATAAAGCCGTGCTTGACATCCCTTTCGAGGGGAATTGCCTCAGCCGAGCATTGCTCTAGTATGCCTCTTCGCCAGTGCATAATTTGAGGGATAAGGCGCCGTTATATGCCCTATCGTAATAAGACGAACTAGGAATAAGAGATGGTAGTACGGGCGCTTCCAACCGAAACATTTCGTCTATATAGTCTAACCATATCATAGCCCCTAACAGCGATAGTGATATCCAAGAAGCAGAAGAGTCATATTAAACTCAAGTTAGCTAACTCAAGGTGATTACAGGAGCAATGATACAGCAACCTCCTTGCCCTTCAATTATTGTATCAGGCGATGCCCTTCAGGCATTGCACCCAGCAGGCACATCACCCAGCGGGCACAGGAGTTGAGATGTTGCGGTAATAGTTACCCATCACACGTCCCTTTCATGTCGTCGCTCGGAGACAATCTCGGTATTTCGAACATCGCGTGCTGGTAGAAGGGGATCCCGGAATACGATCTGGTAGCTAGGCCCTTCTGGTCCCGGGTACCACGTTGCTCTACTACGCCTAGGAAGAAAAGGCAAAGGTGGTACTCGCGCAACCTCGTTCCGGTACGCAGTTATGGAGGATCAGGGTATAGAGGGCCTTTCCAGCCTTTGAACATCCGATTCGAAGCAGCATCTGGCGGTGACACAGCGTCGTCGTAAAGAAAATGATAGAAGGCGGGGCATGGTTAATAGTGTATCGAATAGGCCTACCTGGCGACCAAGAAGACTCCGAGACCTCTTGACAGCTTTAAAGCTCCTATATATCGAGCAACACTTCATTTCGCTGTAACGACATGAAAGGACGCACCCACTTTGCTGCTTAAGAAAGGGTAGTCTGTATTCCGGGCTCTAAACTAGGCATCCAAGCCGTCAAACTCTATGAGCCTCGCCACCAACCTGATGACCTCGTTATCCTGGACGTCCATCTGCGGGTCCCCGACCTTCATCGCGATGATGTTGTCTACCATGCCCCTGAGTCTCGAGATCAACACGCCGATTCTCGCCCAGCCCCGCAACCTATAGGTGAGGACTCTGTTAGTGCTTCGTGTCGCACGTGGGCGAGTGTTCGGATGGACAACTTACCGCAGCCAGCCATCGACCACCAGACCCCTACCAAGAGTGTCCAGCTCGATCGCACCGGAGAACAGGAGCAGAGTAAAGGCGTTGAATGCTATGTTCGCGCAGACAAGAGGGTCAGCTAACCCCCACACACACTCTCTCTCTCTCTCACACACACCTCCATACGCCAAAACAAAGGAACGCAGAAGGACAAGAAAAAAAAGAGGAGAAGAAAAACTCACGCGTAAGATCCCGGATGAAAATCTTGCTCGTCGAGATCATGCTGAAGTAGGACACGAAGGCGGCGCCGCCCGAGAACCCCTGGCTGTCGAACAGTGTGCTGCTGGGGTGGACGAAGACGCGGCCGTTGTCGCGCGTGAAGTACTTGATGGTGCGGGCCTCCGGGTCGAGCTCCACGGCCCCCGAGACCGACGCCATGAACTTTTTGTCGGGGAACTGGATGCGCGCGATCTGCGGCGTGAAGGCCGACGCCGTCAGCGCCCTGACGAGCGCCATCGGGACCGCCTTGGGCCTCGCCGGCAGGACGATGCCTATCTCGGCGAGCGCGGAGTAGTACTGGACGCGCGTGGCCGCGATATCGGTGAGGGTCTGGTGCGAGAGGAAGCTATCGTCGCAGAACTGCCGGACCTGGCGCTGCGGGACGCGGTCCGCGACCATGGAATTCCACTGCAGGAAGGCCCGGAGGTCGGTGAGCAGGTCACCGTCGCCGGCGGAGAAGCGCATGCGGGCCTTCCGGGCGGCGTCTCTCCGGTCGGGCGGCGGCGATACGAAGGGGCTCTTAGTGCTCAGGATGGCAGCGATCGTAATGGCCTCGTCGAGGCAGCCGAAAATGGCGCCGTAGACCATGAGCTTGCCGCAGCGGAGGTCGGCGGGGATCACGGCGAGCTGGCGGCCGAGCGCCGTCAGCTCCTCCCCATCGAGGGCGCCCATGCGCCGCAGCATGACCACGGCGCCCTCGACGGCGGCTGTCTCAGGCGGCGTCGGCGTCCTCGCCAGGAACCCGCCAACGTCGCGCGTGCCCATCGCCCGCACTGACAGGCAAAGCTGCTCGAGGGGCACGCGGCGGATCTCGGGCTCCGGCCGCTCCGCCATCTGCTGCTCGAGGTTCCGCGTGTACAGCTTGTAGCACTTGCCGGCCTGCACGCGACCGGCGCGGCCCCGGCGCTGCTTGCAGGCGGCGCGCGAGGCCCACGTCTCCTCGAGCTTGCGCATGTTGTTCTGGGGGTCGAAGCTGGTCTCCTTGACGCGGCCTGTGTCGATGACAGCGACGATGTCGTCGATGGTGATAGAGGTCTCGGCCACGTTGGTGGCGACGACCACCTTGCGCTTCCCGGCGGGCGGGCTTGCGAACACCCTGCGCTGGTCTCGCGTGTCGAGCGAGGCGTGGAGGGGCAGGACGTGCAGCGACGAGACCGACCGCAGCTGGCTAACCGTCTGATTGATCTCGGCCACCCCCGGCAGGAAGATGAGGATGCCCCCCTTCATGTTGCTGTGGTACAGCTCCGCGTCGATCGCCTTTGCGGTCTCGAGGAGTAGGGAGTAGTTGATACGGGAACCTAGCCTCTGGATCGTCTTGTTGATTGGGTCCTTCGCCGAGTCGTCAGAGTCGAATGACCCTTCATCACGGAATCTATCGTTTCCGACTGAAAATCCCGTGATCTGGATGATGTCGTCGAGATAGTAATCTTCGACAGGATACGTCCTGCCTGCAATCTCGACGAGTCCGACTTCCAGACCCTCGGCGGTGAAGTAATTCTTGAACGTAGCAGCGTCGAGCGTGGCGCTCATGAGGACCAGCTTCAGATCTTTCCGCTTCTTTAGGACATCTCTGATGATGCTCAGCAGAAAGTCCGTGTCAAGGCTGCGTTCGTGGACTTCGTCGAGCACAACGTGGCTGACGTTGGCCAACGAAGCAACAACATCGTCGGTGCTGCCCCCGGACGTCTGCAAACGTCTGAGCAGCACACCCGTCGTAACGAAGGTGATCTTGGTCTCGTGACTAGCCTTGTTTTCACCTCGAATAGAGTAACCAACCTCCTTTCCAATTTGCGAGCAGCGCTCGTCGCTAACCCTATCGGCAAGGCCAAGGGCAGAGATTCGACGAGGTTGTGTACAGATGATGTTTGCCGCAGCGCCGAACCCCTTGCTATAGAGGTCGTCTAGAATGAATTGGACTGATTGTGTGGACTTACCAGAACCGGTCTCACCAGCGATGATTGTGACCTGGTTCTGCGCCACAGTGGCAACTAATCGTTCTCTTACCTGCCAGGCAGGCAGCTTCTGACGCTGGGCTAGCATTTCCTTGAAGCCGGCCGACTCTCGTCTTCTCTGCCACTCCTCTCTGCTCCGAGGATCGGCAACCCATGCTAAAGGTTTGGGGTGGCGGGCGGGCTTCTGCCGTGTTGCAGCAACCGTGCGAACTTCAGCAGCGGTCGAGGCGACCCCAGATATATCTCGTAGTTTCCCCGGTCTCTCGATGATGTCGTTGACATTCTGCTGAATCCAGTCGACCACGAAGTAGGTCTTCATGGGTTCTTCGCTCAGGGACTCATTCACGTAGGCGAGCGCCTTCTTGATAAGGCTGAGTTTGATGTACGAGGGGAGATCCGCCAGGATCGTGAGAATGATCTCGGCGGGGTATCGGGGGGATTTTCGTATTTGCACCAGAATATCGATGTTGTTCTGGGGCCCGTTTCTGACGGACTCAATGCGGATCTGACAGACGTCGTCAGACACGCGCTTGAAATTCTCGCCAAAAACGGACCCCAGACTATCAGTCTCATCGGCCCAGCATTCTTCGGGCGTGCCTGAGATGAAAGGTTCATCTGGAGCGTCTGGTACCTCGGCACCATCGCCGCTGGAGAGGAGAAAGTGCTGCAATGCTAGTGCAGTGCGCCCCTCATCTCCATCGTGCTCGTCGTACACTTTCCTACAGAGCTCAGCCGAGTAGCCCGACTGAGAAAGCCGCTTGATAGCTGCCTCCCGCTTCAGGTCTTGAGTGGCGGCAACTGATACGCCCGCACTATAGCTCTCCGGCAGAGCCCACCGAGGCAGGTCATCCTCTGGTACATGTACGAGTAGCCACTCCAGCGTCTCCTCTCGATCTTTACATTCTTCCACTGCCTCTTCGACATGACTTTTCCGGAAGCCTGAACTTGTCAACTCCTTGAGGATGGCGCTCTTTTGGGCGTGTGGCATTCTGACACGGTGCGGGTTCCAGATAGCTTCCCTTCGCAGCAGGTCTTCCAATTGGGATCGAGTCTTCTTACCCATCTCAACCTTGGGCACCGCGGTCCAACCTTTCATGGGGTTAGCGCCACCAATACCACCACCACCTTTCTCTGCCGCATTACTTCGGAGGACCAAACCAGCCGCGCCCGGCATGTTCTTGGCCTTCTCCCGGATAGCCTCTTGCTCTTTCCGCTTCTTCTCGGCGGCGGCCCTGTCGCTCTCCCGCTGCTTAGCGGTAGCGAAGGGGTCGGCGTCGTACAACCACGCGTTTCCTTTCTTGACGTCCTCTTTCTTCAGTTCCTCGAACTGCTTCCACAGGGCCTTGTAGTCCGGAGGAAGCGTCGTGTCGATCCTCTTCATGCTACAGACGCGAAACAGAGCATACGTGGCCGCAGCATGCTTGGCCTCCAGGGGCGTAGATCTGGTAACCAGGTGGATGTGATCCGAAGGCAGCTTAAAGGGAGGCAGCGTCTGCATTTCTTGGGTCTTGGGGTGCTTAGCGCTGAGCTTGACGAAATACGAGAAGCCATCTTTGCCTTTGATCTAAGAGACGCTCGCATTAACTAGGTACATCCCCTCGCTTGTCTGGAGAAGCCGCTCACGTACAGACTGGTAGTCGGGCCTCTCCCACCTCTGCCTTTGACAATGTTCCGACAGCAGGTTTACGGGCAGCTTGCCCGTCCAGCTGGCCCCCCCGATGATCTGCTTCACCGTGGGCTTGGGTGGCCCCGAAGCCTCTGGTTCACCCGCGCCCGGCTTCCCCGCATTTGACGATCCCTGCCCACCTCTTTTTGGCTTGGTGTCTTTGGTTGAGTTTGTGAATACGATGAAGTCGTCATTTTGGCGGTTATCGTTATTATTATTATTATTTGTGACGGCTTTTGACGTCTTTTTGGACGAGCCACTGCTGCCAGACGTCGGGGGAGGCAACGTCGCCTTCTCTTTTCCTTTCTTTCCCATATTGTCCCATGGGAAATGCAAGGGGACCGTTTCACAGCATAACCAAATTAGTGGCAGCAATCAATATGCAATGCGGAAACGTGATATCAAAATTCCTGGAAAAGAAGTCAAGCCTTGGCTAAGTACTTTACAGAGGGGCTAAGGCGCCCAATCGCGCCAGTGTAGGTACTTTTAAGTGGAGGCATTATACTTTTGGCAGTCTTGTTTTTCTTGGGCACCCGGCTGGCTGCTAGTCAGCTCTGGAGCACTGCGCCTTGGACTTATCTGCACGTAGTAAAGCTCTACTCTACGTACCCTAACGCCTGCAATTCACCTTACCTAGAATCTCTGGAGGTTGACACTGTGAAAATCATTGGCGTAATGCTGCAATTACTTCCCTAAGCTTCCAAGGCTGCTAAAATGAGAACTGCGATGCCTTCCTGGTAACGGGATGATCCGAACAAAGCGGCAAGACGTAAAAACAGCACCCCATTTGTCTCCCACCGTGGCCATGTAGCCATTACAAACTGCTCCTCGTCCAAATGCCAGAGTCATTTGATGTATACTACACCTGCCACTTGGCAAATGATACACAACGTGGGGCTATCGGCATTACTTTTCTACTTCAACTGGCGTATCCTGATGCCTTTTACGTTCAAGGCCAAACTCCGTTTCCTGCGTAACTCGCATATCGACATGTTTCCCCCCGGAGACGAGCAAGAAGCCTACCAGTGAGAATGCAAGTCCTATGAACCAAACGACCCGCAGGGCGCTCGTGTACACATCAAGAGTTGGCTGTAACGTCTGTCCGCTAAGAGTCCTGACACTAACCGCAAATCCGTATGGGCCTCCATCAGAAAGCGCATCTCTTTAACACCAAATCGTCATCGAGCTGGGTGGCGTCAATACGACTGCTGAACACAACAGCGGGGATTGTTGCGCCCCAGACAAAGCCGAAGGATCGAACAAAGAAGTAGGTACTGGTGGATACAGCCGTGTCGGACCCAGGCAGCACTACCTGGATTGCGGGTAGCTGGGTGGTGAGCGGGAGACCAATGCCAATTCCTGCTATAATTTCGAACCATGCCCAGGTCGCCGTTCTGGTGAAAGCTGGCAAGGTGGAGAAGAGACCGCATGAGAGCGCAAGCACGCTGAAGCCGACCCAGTGGAGGGGCTTGTAGCGGCCCAACTTAGTCAGGAGGGCGCCGGCAGCGGCGCCAGTGGGAATCATGGAAGCATTGATGGGCAGGATATTGATGCCTGAGTCAAGGGGGGGATGCTGCGAGCACCGACTGGGAGTATAAAGGCAGAGCGTAGACATACCACTGAAGGAGGACGGAGACGATAAAGTCCTGCATGTAGACTGTCGCCGAGGTGCGATGGGCGAAGAGACGCGACGGCACTATGGGCTCTTTACAATAGGCTTGCTGGACAAAGAACGAGCTAGTCCTGCGAAGCCAAGGACGAGGGGCAAGATTCTCCTCCACGAGCCCCATGGATATTCAACGGCCCCTGAGATCAAACCAATCAAGACGGATGTGACGGATGCGATGAACATGGCATTGCCCGCAAAGTCGATCCGTCCTAGTGAGTGCATCCAACTGGGGGATTTCTTCTATGCGACACGTAGAAATGGGATCACTACCGCCCATGTCAGGACGCAGACGGGAAGGTTGATCCAAAACACCCATCGCCAGGTCGTGCCTGACGAAGGCACCGCCGATGACGGGCCCCATGAGGCTTCCGACAGCGCATGCCCCGAGCACGCTACCAAGTTACGTGCTGCGCTCACGCAGAGTGAGGAGATCGCAGTCAATCAAGTCAATTAACATAATCATGCCGCCGCCGCCAAGCCCTTGTACCAGGCGGCCAGCAATGAACATGCCTGCGGCGTTGGCGCCGCCCGCGAGGCCACTGCCCAGGGCAAACACCCTAACCGACGCGATCAGGGATGGAACTTGTCCGGGTATAGGAAGGCTGTCGATTAGACTTGGACAGAGTGAAGGCACTGGCGCGAGATGATCCTAGAGGAGACCATGAGGCGCCGCGGGACAGCTGATGGCGCCGTAAAGCTGTGCTGATCTTATGGACATTTGCGGATGTGGATCCACGTCCATGCCCCCCACGCCTACTCAAACGGAAGCCCTGGAAATGGAAAATGGTGACACAAACAAGCTTCAGGGGAGGCTGTGGTAAGACTGGCATCGTCTTCATGTGGCCAACTGCATAAGTATTGCAACATGGATGTCAGTGCTGGATGGCAGACACAAGGCCACCGGGCAATCCAAGGCACCTACTGCAAGAATCCTCTTGACACTACTCCCGTTGTAAGAATGTAACCCACCGGGCGTTTGGATAAGTTGGGGTGCCAGGCCTTTTGTCCGCCTTTAAGGTCGTGCAGGTAGGTCCCTGGAGCTCCGGCTCTGTATATCCGACATACTATCCTTGCATGGATTGCCTGCAAGATTCGAGATACCATTGAGATCCGATGGTTGCCTCTATGCAATGCACTTTAATTCCCGTTACATACCTACATGACTTGTCAGCCAACGATATGCGGCCCTCCCTAAATTCAGGTCCACCTACAAACCAACAACCAGGGAGGGTCCTTACCAACACGAATCTACTACGTAGGACATATTTGGATCTATCATTCTCATGCCGCAGCCTCGCCTGTAATTCCAATATACTTTGGTCATATGTATCTTCAAGTGCGCGCACGCTACCGGAATACTACTTCAACGCCCCCATCCCTCACCCATAGCGGTCGCAGATGGTGAAGTGTCATAGAGGCTAACCCTGCCAAGGATTCCCTCTAATAAGCCACATCTGGCCGAAACCATCCGTCTGGAGACCACACAAAGATTGACTTGCGCAAACTCTCAGCCTTGTCGCTGAATGCTGTATGATATTTGCACCACTTCTAACAGACTGAGAACCGACAGTTGGCCCGGTTTCGAACAATAGGCCCTCACTTAGTCCGCGCCCAGAAATTGAACTGCAACAGCAGTCGATGTAGGCCACCTGGAGTATCTCACGACGGGTAATTATCATCAGTCACTTCTGCTACCTGAATCGGACCTCGAGTACTGAGATCGAACTTCGACCTCACAATAGCCATGGACTCACCTCCCACGTACACCGACACGCCGCTCGCGGTCCTACACACGCCACAATTTGAGACGGGCGAGGTAAGCTGCGGCCACAGCTACCGACTACTATATATCCACTAACAAGGCATCGCCAGACGGACCCTTTCACTGTCGAGGCCTTTCATATGGTTCTGAGCCATAACTCGTTCATCCGCGGACTAACAGCATTTACCAGCAATTCCCGCGTGTACCGCCCGCGGACAAAGCCGATTTCGTGGGCTATTGCATCGCCTGGCACGACTGCGTCGATGCGCATCACTGCTATGAAGAGAGACAGGGCTCTTCCCCAACATCAACAAAGCCGCCGGCTGGGCGGATCTCATGAACACCGCGGTAGATGAGCACGGTACGCCAGGGTTCCTGTCCGTTTAGAAGCAAGATGGACTAACCTAGCTTTCGCTAAAGGTTCAGCTACATTCCACGGCGGCATGGAACGGATGAAGGCGTATTTGGAGAAAGAACGCGCCAACCTCCAGGCCGCCGAGCTCATCGTTATCTTGGACTCGTTCAAGGATGCTTTGTACTCTCATCTCAAAGCAGAGCCCCTTCCATTGTGGCACTCAAACAGTACAGCACAACCGAGAGACCAATTAACATTCTGGGGATCGCTGATGTAGCGGGCAAGAAGCAGGTTAACCTAAGCTTTGTCTTTAATATATTGCCGGTCTTCCTACTAAACATGGACACGGCCGATTTCGAGCACGGCATGTGGCACGAAGTCTTTCCCCCGTTCAAGGGAGCCGCCAAATGGGTCCTGACCAAGGCCGTCCCCGCGTGGCACTCAGGCAGGTGGCGGTTTGCCGCCTGCTCCCTTGAGGGAAAGGCTAAACGGCTAGCCGTTTAAAGAGGACTGACAAGTCGGATACACGGCGGTTCCAAAACCATCGCGGTGTCCATTGCATGTGATAGTTCGATAAGTAAACTGAGAGGGAATATATGTCCTTGTGGATATATAGACTGCTCTATTCTGCTTATAGGTTATTCTGCTGTCAGAACACAGCCCGATACGGCTGGACAGGAGCAAGATAGGACCCCTATACTAGTATCCTAGCGCAGCCATATAACTGACACTAGAACATATCCTGTAATAGCTTCCCCAGATCTGTCTCTACTCGATTATGTAACTTCTTTACCTGGCTTTAAACTAATTGCCCAGCAGTCAGATAAATCAATACGAGAAACTGGTGATCATCCTTCCACGAGCTCGATAAATACCGGGTCGAGCGTACGACCGGGAAACGGCCTCGTTGCTCAGTCGGGCTAGCAGTTGATTACCCGACGGTTAGGTTAGGTTAAAGCTTTCAGGTATACCTTGGGTTTCGTACTTCGTACGGGCGGTATGCTACGTAATAATCTACTTTCCTATTTGGGAAGTAACCCCTAAGAGAATGCAGCAATAATGGTAGGGAAAGATGTTGTATTGAAAACGGTCTAAGAGTGACCGTCGGAGACCGTCAGTTTTCCTTTATAGCTCAGCATTACATGATCCGCTCCCACAACAAACTGCGCAATATAACCTTCGTCCACTTTTTCGTCAAGATTACTACAGTCTGTCAACGCCTGTGATACCCAATGCAGTTAGAAAGTGGACGCTTCGTCGTTCAGATTGCTTATCTTTCAATGAGTTGAGGAGCATTTGTACCCATGGGAGGTGCTTCGTATTGTTAAGACAGCCGAAAGATTCTCCAAGAGCAAGCCCACCAACTGAATCGAAGGTGAACCAGTTAAGCTAATCCACAGCGTTTACGATTGCACTCTCTTCGGACTGGTTTAGAGCTGCCACTTGTGCCGTGAGTCTGCCTACCAATAAATCAGCATAAGCCTGAAGTATAGGCTCTTGCTTCATGAGTGCACGCTCGGTGAATGCCGGTCCTGCAACCTGACGTATTCTTGCGCTTGCACTCTCATCGACAGTAGTGACAAGGTTGTCCGGCTGGCCTGGAGGCGCCTTGAACCAGGTATCGTTTCTGGGACGTGTCTCCCCGTTTCGACGACTGGTACAAACGTCATGCCATGCATCTTCATGAGCGAAGGAGACTTCGTTTGGCGCAGTCCGCACGACATCACCGTAGCGCTCATGGAGTTTCCTTACGCCAATGACGTGTTGGCCTGATACGAAAGAGCGAATGAAGCCCACCCTGGCTCGCCACCATAGAGGGCCGGGAACTCGGGCGAGAGGAGAGAAGAGCAGCCCGTATATGACGGCTCCGGTCCAGTCCTGATTAGGATAGGGTCAACCCGAGATGACTGCAGATTTGCCCAGTAGAAGATACTTACTAGCAGGAGGGTTAGACCAGAGGCGTAAACCAAGGATGATGCAACAAGATCCAGATCGGCGACAACCTTCATGACGGCAAAAGTGATACACGGTATCCCTACAGGCGAAGTCAAAGCGCGATCAAGTCGCGAGTAACAGCATCTATGGACCAGCTTCGCTTCTACAGGCGGGTGCGACTAAAAATGAGGAAGAATCAAGAACAACACCAAACACTACGTATGAAATAATGTGACTTCCCGTCCGCTTCCGCTATCTTGGATAATTCAGCCAGTACACCCAGATCGGTTAACGGGCGACGCGGCTGACGATTGAGCTTTCAGAAATCATTACGATCCTAGCAACAGTCCGTCAACCCCGGGAAGTAGGTTACTATGTATATCAGCTTACACTATCTAAGGTAACCCTTCATGCAGAAATACGACGGAGGCGTGTATTTCGAAGGATTGTCATGTACCTGCAAACCGAAGGCGATGCTATCATCCTGTGGGCTTTTTTGCACTTCGGATCCGACCCCTTGCCTTGATATCCGCGGCCGTCGGATAGACCAACAGCAGATGCTATCGGTGAGGATAACGTCATCCTAAGGCAGTAACGATAATGCAAGCGAAGGTAATGAAGTGGCGGCCAATTATTGATGACTTTGAGGATGCAACAACGCATGGTGGCGCAGAGCGAACAAGCGCGTCTCCTTAAATGCCATACGACGACCAAACAGGAAATGAGGCCGACAGTATCTGTCAAGACTGTGATGGATAGATCCTTTCCAAAAGCGGCCAGCGGCACAGTAAATGGCGACGCACCACACATTCACGAGGCCAATAACTCAAGGTAAACCATCAGTCCACGGCAAGCGGCACCCCCTTGGTGCCGGTTCCAACCCCACCCAACCGACGTCCCCCTGCTAAGTCAACGCTAGTGATCGTACTACAACATAGAAAGAGGACTTCGGGATCCCCGCGACCGATTTCTATATCACACGAATGTATGGCTTGAACAGTCTTCTTTCGAAAACCTTTGCAGCTCACACGCACAGTTGGTGAACACTATCTTTTATGGTAAAAGCTCAGGCATGACGAAGAAGAAATTTTCGAGCGAAACAAGAAACCTCCCGAGGGCGAGTCTTCGGATGCCTGCGGATACTGACCTTCACCTCGAATATATGGGAGCGATATCCAGCATGTACCTCATATCCAATATCTTCTCGCAAGAAGCGAAAGCTACGATTACGGAGCTGGCCCGCAGGCTCGAAAATGGTCATCCCATCGGGTCCTTCTCCACAGCGGTATACGACACCGCCTAGCTAGCCCGACTTAGTACGCGAAGCAGCGCCTGTTCGGCTGATTCCGCAGTGTTTTCAGTACCTGCTCGAGACCCAGGCGCCAACCGGAAGCTGGCCCGCTTACGGCTTAGAGACGAACGATATATTGAATACCATGGCAGCAATTGTTGCACTGAGAGAGCATCAAATGAAGCCCGAACTCAGTTGCGGCCACGGTCTTGCAGACCTCCGGAAGCGACTTGGCAAAGGCCGAGAAGCACCCGAGAGCCACCCTACAGACGTGGGATGTATCTTCAGCCACCCACGTCGGCTTTGAGATAATTGTGCAAGCTATGACCGAGTTATTGGAGAAGGATGGCACGCAGCTATCCTTCCCAGGGCGACAGGCACTCATGTCCGTCAATCTGCAATAGCTTACATGACATTGTATCCATAGACACTGGTGTCTCCCATTACTCCGACAGCTGTGATGAGGCAGTTAATTAGCAAGAATACTCGGAATCATCAAAATCTTAGCCACATGTCGATCTAGGATGATGTCTAAGAGGACAGATCTCAGGACACATACCCTTGTTTGTATCGAGGTCAGCGTCGGCTTGAGGTATCTAAAACGCAAAGCTAGCATATTGCTCGAATCATCAAGCCGCTCTAACTTTTCTCGTTATATATTTTTGCCTCCTTTATCATGGAAATGAGGGTGTGGTCCGCTCGCCTTGCGATTTCAACTCTTTCGGGGATCACCTGTTGGCCCTCCGTAAATAAACAATATTACAAACGGGTACCCGCTGGTGGAAATTTTAACTTGGTGGTTGGTTAGTTCGAACCTTAGCCTTGTGAATGGTGACATCGGCGTGGCTATATTCTACTCCGCCGCGCGGTTAGAAAAGGTATTCTCAGGGGTATCGCGGAAGAGTTCGAGCCTCGGCCTCTCCGCGAGCGAGGTTCTCGGAGTTGATCTTCCAAGCAATTTACTGTGCGCGGTTAGCTGTTGATCCGATCGAGCCATGTCCGATGGAATCTCGGAGTGGGACCGCCAACAGGTGGGCAAATTTACCTGGCAACCGTAGCTAGACCCATGATATTAGTGCAATTAAAAATGGGCTCGAATGCGGTGATACCGGACACCCCTGTAAATTCGTGTGAGTAAACGGTATGTTTCCCAAAACAAAGATGCCGGAGGGACTTACAGGAGAGGGACACCGAGCTCAAAGACATCGGGATCAACGTCTTTGGGAATCGGCATGAGTTGTAGGCCAAACGTGGGAGAGAAATCACACGGGGCGAACCCTCGTCACAGACGGGAAGCGGGACCTGGATACCCGGTTAGCGAACTCGGATAATGCGTCACGAGGATATGGTCGAGACAAGAGGATGCCCGAGGGATGAGTTAAAAGGCTGCTTACCTCCGGACAGAACGATGGCCTTTGGCTTCCAGGTGAGATCAGCCAGCTTGGTGATGCAAGGCAGCATCTCAGCGTACACCTTGAGAGCTCTCAGGCGTCGGAGGATGAGATAGCTGGTTGGGCCAAAGTCCAGCATCCAGGATGGTCTGTATCGGAAAGATGTCAGCTCGGGGCGTGTCCGATTACGGACAAAAGTGACCGTCTTTTTGCCTGTGTCCCCGACCTGGCCTTTTTCACTGAGCCCAGCGCAGAGTCGACTACAGCAATCGACGAATTGGCCTGATGGCAAAGATCCTTTAGTCGCCCGGATTGGCTTCGGAGCGCAGACTTGGTCACCGGCGGTATCCGTCTCCGATGGCGACAGTCATTATCAGGCTGAATCTAGCTAAGCCCACCGGCCTCCACTCTTCGTTGTCCGTCGCCGTGTTGTATTGTATCGCTTCATCGATGCCCCCGACCTCCAAGACGCCCATCGCGGGCGGGAGCCGCGGCGGCCCGGTTGCGTCTTGGTCGCTGGCACCACAACCGTTCGTGCTCCCTTGCCTGTTTCGATTTCCTCCCAAAATCCCTTGTGAGAGGGCTCGCTGGCAGACTGGTGGGTTGACTTAGGATGCGGGCTGCTGGGCTGTTAGTGATGGTGGAAGGCAGTGCTCTACACAGACAAAGGGCCAAGGGACACAGTAAGAAAAGACATTCTGGGAGGAAGTGTACGCATGTCGAAGTTGTTGTGAGGTGCCCCGGCCACAATAATGGCCATCTTGACTGGTTGCTTGCAAATCTGTGTTTTCTAGCGCCGCGTCGTTTGATTCAGTGTGCGCAAAGCACCGCCGCCCCCGAGCGAGGTACCAAGCGGGTATGGCGGCGCCCCATCGGCAATAGAGCGGTCCAGGCTAAGTGAGCCGGCCACCGGACAAGGCTTCTTGAGACGGTGAGTTGACGCTCAAGAGCAAGCGCTTTCCCGTCACACCCCCCCCCCCCCGGAGGGTCTGACGTCGCGATACCTACCACCCTGGCGTATAAGTCTCGGCAAGCGTCTCCACCTCAATCCCATAATTCCCGAACAACATTCCAGGTCTAGGCCAGGGATGAAAAGCTTTAAGGCTCCTCCTGGGTTTCATTGGAAACCTAAAAGATCGAAGATCCAGCCTCGGAAACCGAATTCTACAACAGGGGCAGAGGGTACTAGAGTTGGCAGTGTTGCAGTAGTCGAGTGGCCGTGTACCCGCTGCCGTGCACTCGACATCGAAGGCCCGCTCACCACCGACAAACCACGAGCCTATGTCGACATAGGACCCATTTCGGTCTTGCGGCGCACTGCGCGGGACGGGCCTAAAGACGCTGCTGTGCGGCTAGACCCGGGGCTTTACCAAGATCTCGACTTCCAACGTAACTGCCCGCTGTGTAAGTTTCTCAGGGGACTGATTGATCCCTCTGCCATACAGCCAGACGAACCCGTGTACCTCATCCCGGGCTTGAGCATACATCGGATCGAGCCAGACGTGAGCCTAGTTAAGTATGGAAATAATTGCAGCTACGCCAACTACATCTATGTCGGGCAAATAATTGACGACCGTGGGCAACGCCGGCTGCAGTATTGCCACGAAGTGCCCAACGCCTTCGGCTGTATTGAGAAGCCACCGTCGACGCGAGCCATGCAACCGCGGGCGATTAAACCCGGAGAGGTTGACTACACTCTAATTCACCGCTGGATAGACACCTGTCAGGACAACCACGGCGATTTCTGTCGTGTGAGTTCTTCCCCGGAGTTATCCATCGCCAGAGTCATCGATACGATCGAGATGAGAGTCGTCTGCCACAGGGACGTCAGTCCCTGCGACTACCTTTGCCTGAGCTATGTATGGGGCAGAACTGAGGAGTTCTATCGATCATTCGACGGACAAAACCTTCAAGGGCTTCCGTCTACAATTAGCGATGCCCTGGAGATTGTCCGGCGGCTCGGGAAGCGGTATATCTGGATCGACATGCTATGTTATCACATCTACACGTCTTTCATGATGGTTCATTTCTTGGCCAACTTAAAGAAGTCCTGACATTAAGAACACAGCTTTGTATCGACCAAGGAGATGAAGAGAACAAGATGCAACACATAGAGATCATGTCAAAGATCTACCGAGGGGCCTGGGTCACCATTGTCGCACTCGATGCCCAGAATGCGAACTCGGGAATTGTTCGAACGGGCCGTGGGGCGACCGACGAGCAAGCAGCCACAGGGACCTCAGCTGCCCCGGTTACGTGTACATGGAAAGGACAACGGCTATTGTCGGTGCAGGTCGCCCGGTCCACATGGCAGACATGAACCTGGACATACCAGGAGGCCATCCTCTCGCCACGATGCCTCTTCTTCACAGCGGCACAGGTCTACTTCGAGCGCAACACGACACAGTGCTGTGAGAGCATCGACGAGTCGGAGTCCTCGTATCATAGTCTCCAGGCCGAAGACGGCGTGAAAATGCTCAACGATTGCGTATGCCATAGCGGGACGCAGAACGCCCTGGGCACCGGCGTGCTTCGCGACCCGCTCGTTGCCTCTAGGGCTGAGGCCATGTTTCAGCGCGAGAAGCATCGTATGGAGCACTACTGTAATCTCGTCGAATGCTATTCAGCCAAACACATGCCCTTCGGGTCCGATGCCCTCAACGCCTTCCAGGCCATTCTCGGCCAGCTGAGCGACGGCAGCTTCGAGAGGGGCTTCTTCTGGAGCTTGCCCGTCGAAATGCTGCCTCACGCCCCTTCTGTGCCAGCACCGCGGTGATGCGAAGCACCGATTACAATTTCCCAGTTGGCCCTGGGCTGGCTGGCGGGGCGAGTTATTCAGGGCCAGCGATGCCCAGTACGCTAGGTGGACGCATCCCTACCAGCCGCCTTTCAGGGCTTTCAAAGCCTCGAATACCGATCAAGGCGAACTGGAGCTCGTTCAGCTGTACGAAGATCCATGCCAGCGATGGAGTGATTGGCGGATCGGATATGATCCCATTCTGGACCTGGCCGATATCTCAGTTCAAAGGTCTATTGCCTATACCAACTTCTCCCGGACCGAGATCGAGCACACTCTCTTCGTTGGAGGGCGTCCTCTTCCAATCAGGAGTGTTGCAACCCGCACCAGGCCTAGCGGCGAAATACTCGCATATGGGCCGCTCCGTCTTCGTCACTACTATCAATGGCGCGATCCGTATATTTGCCTGCATCGACCACAGCGCCGCAACCCCATTGAGCCAGGGACTGCCGTCGACTTACTCCTCGTCAATCAGTTATGCTTCTCATGCGTAGGCTGGGGATATGACTTCCTTATCTTGTCATCTGCTCCAGCTTTTTCGGACTCGGGGGCCGTTGAGAGACCGGTTCAGCGAAGAGGGCGGGTGAGGATGTATTGTGACAATAGTGACGAGCACAACAGGATTAGCCACATGGTTTTTACAAGCGAAAGTACGCGGAAGACGTTTCTTGGGCTAATTTAAAAGCAAGCCTCCGCTAAGTAACATAAAAGAAATCCCGCTTAAGACGTTTTGTTTTCTTTTTGCCCTCGTTTTAACGTACTGAGTAGCGAAGGGAGTGAACGAGGATTATTGTGTCGCTTTTTTTTACCCGGGAGCTGCTACTTAATTAATCTCAGTTTTACCGCATTGGCTAAATAAGAATCAAGGGAATGGCTAGCACGTTAGCACGGACCATTACCGATCGCCTTCATAAATAAACACGATGTGTCTCACTTAGCAAACTTTGGCAGTAGGTAGTTTCGCTGGCTACCACCCGGCATCACGCATTGATAGGTAGAAGCTGCCCATTATTATGGCCAGAGCTCTAATGTGAACCTGCGACTTCCGACATCGCCTGCAACTCGAATCTGTTTAGGTGCCATAGGAGCACGGACCCCTCCGAGCTCGGTTTCTATGATGTAGGATATCACTTACAATACTCACCCTCCTCGAGATCTACCACATAAACCATGTCCACGACTGAATCAGACGCCGAGGATGCGACCACGAAGGACGAGATCGAGGGCTCGGCTCCCGTGCCGCCCGCAGCCGCTGCCGGCGTAAGTCAAGGGACGAAGCGCAACGCCTGTGAGTCCATTCCGGGAACCCCAAGGCCCGGCCTCGGCGGTATCTCTATCAATCAGTTATCTATCCCCAAGCTCCACCCTGAACTAACGACAAGCCCGCACCAAGTCACAGAGCTCATGTCACCCAAGAGAAAGGTGCCGGCCGCATCACAGTCAACGACAACGACGACCCCCGGATCCGGCACGGGCACGGGCACGGGCTCCGTCGGCTCCTTCTACAACCGCGGGCCGCTAACCAAGACCTTCAAGGCGCGCGACGGGCTCGGCGCGTACGTGGCGGACCCGGCATCGTTCCCGGCGTCGCGCGTGGTGTTCCACGACGCCTCGTTCGTGGCGATCAACGACCTGTACCCGAAGGCGAGCGTGCACACGCTGCTGCTGCCGCGCGACGCAGCGCTGCGACGGCTGCACCCGTTCGACGCGCTGGGCAACCCGGGCAACGCGGCCTTCCTGGCGGCCGTGCGCGAGCAGGCGGCGCGGCTGCGGCGCCTCGTGGCCAAGGAGCTGCAGCGGCGGTATGGGCGCTTCAGCCGGGCGGACGCGGCGCGGGAAGCGGTGCTCGACGGGGGCGGCGCGCCGGCAGGGGAGGGAGGGGAGGCGGGGAAGTTGCCGCGGGGCCGCGACTGGGAGGCCGAGGTCCGCGTCGGCGTGCACGCGCGCCCGAGCATGAACGACCTCCACGTGCACGCGCTGTCGCGCGACATGTTCTCCGAGTGCCTGAGGCACCGGAAGCACTACAACTCGTTCAACACGCCGTTCTTCGTCGACCTCGCCGACCTGCCGCTTGCGCCCGACGACCCGCGCCGGCACCCGGGACGCGCCGGCTACCTCGACGCCGACCTGACGTGCTGGCGCTGCGGCAGGAACTTCGGCAACAGGTTCAAGCAGCTCAAGGAGCACCTGGCGCACGAGTTTGAGGAGTGGAAGAAAGAGTAGAGTACCTAAGGGATTAAAAACTCGTTGCAAAAAGAAGAACATAAAAACTTAGAAGTACGACCTCGGGGTAGGTATCTAGACAAGTGCGCGCCGAGGGCGCCAGTCAGGGAGCACTCTTGCGGATCTTGACCTTGGGCCAAGAAAATAGTTTCAATTGCGTGCAATCGCAGCGCAGAACAAATGTATTCCAGCCTAAAGCAAACGCCAATAAGCATACGAGCCTCGTATTAAACCGTGAAAACACCTAGTGGCCACCGTACGATCCATCTGTCCTTTTCATGGCAATGCTGCTTCACTGGCCCACTCGGAGTACCCTACAGACCAGAGGCGGCGTCCTCTCATGTGGCTCTTCCTTGCGGTCCGACGCGCCACTAACAATAAACAGCGTTGTCATCTACTGCGACTCCGTGAACCTCCTGCTGACCCTCCTATAGGCCTTGTACGCTGTAGAGAAGAGTTCTGGAACATATGAAGGCACCTAATACTATAGCCAATAGTTGTTAGTGATTGGTCGCGCGTCAGGTAAAGAAATGGGGCGCGGCTCCTACCTCATTCTCTTCGGCGTCGCCGCTATCGTTATCCCGCGCGACGTCCGCGTCGTCTCCATTTTGCGGGGCGTCGCCCATGGGTTCATCGGTGTCTGTAGCAAACGTCAGTCAACAATGCACTGCATAGCGCTGGAAACTACACTCATAACCACACTGGAACAGCCAGTCCATCGCGACGCGTTAATTAAACGCGTCGCCCGGATAGATTAGAAAGTAGAGCGGGGGTGAGAAAGAGTCACATACATGCGCCAGCACCAGCACTGTCCTCAGCCTCCTCGTCGGCGCCGTTCTCCTCGCGCTCCTCCTCCTCGCGCTCGTCCACCTCAACAGCAGCGGCAGCGATGCTGGCGTCGCTCTTGCGGGGGCGTCCCCTCTTGCCGCTGGCGGCCGACTTGGGCGTGGCCGACTTCTTGCCAGAGGCCGAGGCGGCGCGCTTGTTGGGTGTGACGGCGGCGGCAGTCGTGGACGCGTCGCTCTTGGGCGGACGGCCGCGACCGCGTCCGCTGCTGCGCGTGCCGGTTGCCGCGGCCTTCTTGGGGGCGGCCGCCTTAGTCGCGGTCGACTTCTTGACGCCGGATCCCGGGGGACGACCGCGCGGCCTGCCCGACGGCTCCTTCTTAGGCTGTGCCGAGACGCCGTTCTTGGGCGGGCGGCCGCGTCCGCGCTTAGGAGCGTCAGAGGCGGCGGCTACCTCCGCGGTTGCTTCCGACTTCCTGGCGCGTGTTGGTGCCATTGTTTTTCTTGGGTACTGCGCGTGGGCTAAGTGTGTGCGCGTAGGCAATATGAGGTAGATAGATGTGGGTGATGGGCGGGTTAATGTTAATGCACACACGTCAATGCCTTGTGAGGCGATGAGATGAAGATGGGGTAGGGTGATGGAGTTGATGAGAAAATGAAGAGAAAAAGATGGAAGAAAATTGGAAGGAAAATTGGAAAAAAAAATCCAATTGGGGGGTGGGAAACCTTGGGCGATGGCGCGTGTCTGTTCGTTTAAATCAGTCTCACATGGTCGCAAGTGCATCAGTAACAACAGCCTGGGGGGGCTTGCATGGGGGGACGGGGGAAGCTTGACGCGGTCGCGTTATTGCTGTAGCTAGAGAGGTAGCATCTACTCCAGCTCTACCAGCCACCTATAGAAAAGGTGGTCCCACTTTTATTCACCTGCTAGCAAGCACACCGAAGATAGAATGTCCATGCCCACTGGCCTGATTTGCGCCCCAATTGAATACATCATAAAAATCGAGATCCGCATAATTTCTTTCTGTACGGGTGACTTTTAGTGTTACAAAACGGCCCATTCCCTGAAGGTGCTGTTTCCCGGGGATCTCCGTCAAAGGCTCGCGGCTTGACAACGGATGTCGTATTTAGACGATTGAGATTATTCAGACCCTGCGATAAAATAAACATCGCTCGTCTCAGAGCGCGTTGTCGAATCAAAATCCCACTTCCTACCGCACATAAGAGGCCGCATTTTAACACCTACGTCAGGTACCCCCTAGCGGTAGATCCAACGCTATCACTATATTAAGGTTTTAATTCATGCAACCGTTTGCTTGATAAATCAAATAATATTTTTGGCCTGCTTATCTAAACCTGCTGATAATATAAGGTCATAATAAAATCAACAAAATTTAGCTAATTTGGAGTTAATTAATAAATACTCGAGGAGGATGTCAAACATACCCCTACGACGACGGAGTATTGTTTCGTTTTTGTTAGGGAGCCCGTGTCAAACTACGCTTAGCTACCAATGGCTAGAAGCAACTCAAGAAGCTCAAGGTTCGTGCCTTCTTCCACAGCCCCCCAGGCCAGCGCACATATCCCGCCCAACCTACATCGATTAATTGGATTTTATATTGATTTTTAAATCGGTTGGCCGTAATAATCCCGATGCGACTCGGAACCTGTTTATGTTTGTTCACTTGATGACTCTTCCTATACTATAACTGTCACAGAAAAGGCCCTTCAGAGAGCTTTGGGGATTGTCCGGAACAACCTTATTCCTTTCCGAAGCTATGTTTATCAGTGGATCGCCCACACCCAAGCGGGGCCGGGGACCAGCGTTCTCTAGCTTTCTACATATCAATACAGCCCTCAAGAGCCGTGCAGCTGCTCCCTAGTAAGTGTGACAATAATCTAGTTTAATTTCCGCACGCGTGCCATAGACACCATGATCGAAACTACCTTTTTAATTCTCGCGCTTGCTATTATTTCGTATAAAGAAGATGTCACACTTACTAGGGTGCAGCTGCATAGCTCCCGAGGGCTATATTGATATGTAGGAAACTAAATAGCGGTGATCACATTTGATGTGGGCGATCAACTGATAGGGCTTCGGAAAGGGATAGCCTTGTTCCGGATAATCTCTGAAGCTCTCAGGAGGGCCCTTTCTATCAGAAGACCATTATGTGTTAGTGTTAGGGTGCAAATCCTTCAGTGTGTGATGTCGGAGTCTCATACTACAACACAGCTTCGACCCTTTACCATTTTAAATCGTTTAATTCTATAAGAGCTTTCATCCTAAAATGCAAGCAGTGCTTAACCCCGCAATAACCGAAGGAGCAGAGAATAGGGCTTATGTTATTTAACAAAAGCCACTCCAAAAGGTTTATCAAGTTACCGCAAGCGTTGGCAGATTGGGCCTTCCTAATCGAACGGCCTACTGGTGTGGACGTCGTTGCGACTTTGAAGCAGGCACACCGTTAATTATAAGGCTAAACTCAAATATAAGAGAACCATAGCCTGTGCTTGCTCTTACAAAATTGTTAATCCTGTCTACGGACGCGAGAAAACTGATCCAGACGCTGCGGTGTTATCCCGGCAAACTTGCCGTTTGGGCCTACGGAGGACGTCGAGTTCAGGGTAAAAAACATGATTATAGCCTCTCTCTCCTTCCTCGCTTGTGGATCTTCAGATAAGCGAAGCCGAAGTTGCTTCTCCATCTCCTTAATCCGCGTGGGAAGCGGACACTTACACCCAGGCTTGCATTTTATCCTTCCGGATTTATACAAACCGAGCTTTGTCAGCTCTCTTCGGTCTCCAATAGTTCCCCTGATGAGTGGCATTTTGTTGGGGTCGCCGCCACTCTCCAAGTACTCCTGAAAAGGGAGGATGAAGAGGTATGTATGAGGAGTGAGCCACACGTTGCCCTGGAGCATTTCACGAACATCTTCAAGGAAATCGTCGAGTGCCGCAACTACAGAACCTTGATAGCGCGCCCAGACTGGCTCTGCGATACTTGCAAACTCTGGGGTGTGAGGATCAAGGATTGTTCGACGCGATAGCAAAGAGACGAGGTGGATGAGTATCCTTCCACCATGTGTCTCTTTTAGGTGGAAGTCGAACCAGGGAGCAAGGAGCTTCGATACTTCCCGCTCGACCCGGATCAAGTAACGGTGCTCATCTATCCCAGGCGGTCGACGCAGCATTCGTTGGATTTTATCCATGTAAAACCTGATGCACGCATAGACTACGTCGTCGAACTTTGTGTCTTCGGCCTCCCGGAATGTCATGTGCGCTCTCTTCTCCAGAAGCGATCTTAAAGCAGACTTCAACAAGTCAAGATTGCGAGATATCTTGTATCTTGGGTGAAGTAATGCATATAGGGCATTCTCTGCGTCCCATTCGGCGAGAATATTGTCCGCGCACTGAGCAAGAATCCCATAGTGCTCGAGAGATGATTTATCCAGCACGTTCTGGATCCCTCTGCCCATGTATCTGTCATACAGGACATTCTCTGCGTCCCATTCGGCGAGAGTATTGTCCGCGCACCGATCAAGAATACGATGGTGCTCTGGATATGATTTATCCAGGACGGTGTGGATTCCCCTGCGCATGTATCTGTCATACACCGAAATCGAAGTTGCGGCTTGGCCGTATTGTCTACTTGCCGTGTCCGTAGGGAGGAGCCCTATTAAAGAACAATCCGCGGCGTCCTTGGCTAGGGCGTGAAAGACAAATTCCTGCATATGATCAGTTCGAAACCTACGGTATCACAAGTTGTTAACGAGGTGGTGTCTTACCGGAGCGCCATACACGTAAGAATAGAGTGGCCAACCGGTTTCAAGAGACGCTCTTCCACGCATTTCTTCCGAGAGCGAGTTAAAACACGTGAAGAACAGATCGTTCTCAAACCTGCCCGATAGCACACCTTCGACATGAATAGTCCATACCACGCAAGAGTTGTCGTAGTGCCTAACAGTCCCCGGTGGCAATAGTCGCCAGGACTCAATTGGGCTGGGATGACCCACGGTCGTGGTGTCTCTCCTCTCGCGGAGTAACCATTCCGCATGGCCTCTAGCATGAGCTGCTCGAATCCACCAGTCGTTCAAAGGTCTCCGCAAGCCATTCCAGTCGATCGCCCTGTCCCAAAGTCTGCTGAGACATCCAAACTCGTCAGCCTGAATTTCAGCTGCTAGATATTCATGAATCTCTCTTGGCTCGGCTTTGGTGGCTATGTTGATATTGGTCTTAGTATTCTCAGGTCGCTTAACGCTATTATCGCCAGACAAACCTTCTATCTCCTGTGTTTGTTTCCACTCAAGGTATAGATACAGAGGCTCCATCATGTAAGCCCTGGCAGAGTTTTTGTAAACTTCGGCCATTTCGGCTCTCATGATATACTCCTGGTTTCTCTCCATTTCCAGATAATATTCTTCATCGCCTTTGCCGAAACATTAGTAAACTTAACGAAGTTAAACGCCGGAGATTAGCAAAGACTCACTGGCTGTGAATTGTTCTGCCCACGAAGGGCAGCCAATATTTTCTTGCTCAAGAAGTTCTGGGTATAAGAGCAGAGCATGGGACTTTGCCCTCTCGGACTTGGCAAGTAACGGATTTTCGCTAGGACCTGTAAGACCCGAGTTGTCTTCAGTGTCTTTGACGTCAGCCAGGGCAGCTTGAGCACATATGACACCTGTTCGATACCATCCCCACGCAGCGCGCTTCTTCACTTCGTCCGGAGAAATTTCGAATTCGTCATAAGCTACGTCTCGAGTCAGTCTAGGATATAATCCGTCTAAACAACGGCAACTATATTGAAAGAGAGCATACTAGGTATCGGCGGCCAGTCTTCCCATGGGCATTGTTTCGCTGGAGCTAGAGGAGTCTGTGGAGCAGTATTTGTGATTGCAGATTCTGACACGTCGAAATCTGCTTGCGGGGTTTCTTTTTCGTTGGGGAGGCCAGGTGGTCTGAGAAAGGCTTGTTTCTGGTCTTGTTTAACCACCGTTAGAGTGTCTTTGTGTAGAATAGGACCAGGTAGCGAGAGGTAAGACCTTCTTGGAAAGGCTTGACTCGTCCTGCGCCAGCCATTTGTGGTAGAGGAAGCGGTTTGTAATTGTTGACTGCATCATCCGGTATGTCCAGAATGTGACAGACTTCAGTATAATTACAGTCAGAATGAACCATCAATTTTGGAACGACGATTTCGGGGAAATATGCTTACTTTCATGAACTTGTTCTTCACTCATCAGCCTCTCCTTGACCTCGTACGGGGAACCAGACCTCTCGTTCTGCTCCATCTTAATCATGCCGCCGATGTCCGCCCGTCACAGTCCAAGCTCCTTGCTGAACATCACAAGCGGTCGCAAGGGCTATCTCTTAGGGCCCAGAGTTCGTTAGTGTCGTGATCTTCTGAGCGGGGGAACGGATCAAGGTCGAAAGGGGCCAGGCATTTTCGGGCGGTGGCTGTGCAAATATTCATACAGCCGCACTCCGAAACATCACCAATCAGAGCTGCATATTCGTAGACAGGTACATAGCCAGTCTGACTCCCAGATCACGAGCTCATGACTAGTCTAAGCCTTGCGGATGGACTATTGGCGATTCTGAGGAGAAGTCGGCGCAATCTCTGCCGGTCTCTCCTTTTTGGCTTTGTTGCTTGTAGGCCAAGAATTATCGGAGCAGCTGGCTCATTCTTCGCGCCTTTGTTATCCAAATCTTCAAAGCCGAGTTACCATTCTAAGATTCTTGTGAGCAACGGCGCCTAAGGTGGCAGCCGAAATGCCAGGTGGTTGATGCAACAGTGTACATAAATTATAACCGTTTGTAGCGTGAATAGCCTTTCCTTCCAACCAAAACACATTTTCTGCTCTCATCCCTCATATGCCCCCGATTCTCGAATATTTCTCCCCCTTGCCATAAAATGACCGCCACATTTGAAGGATCGGTTTAAGACAAATCGTTACAAGCTCCAGCATTGCGAAAATGCCCGTCACCACCAAACCCTCACCCTCCCGGGTCGGCAAGAATCAGGACCGCACCGTCGATGTTACCGACGAGAACCTCAGCCGTCGTGTCTTCGACATCGTCACGGAGGATTGCCACAGCCCTTACGAAAATGATCCGCGCTGGCCCAAGCTTCCAGAAGGGGGCCGCCGCCCGTTTCACTACCGCAGCAGCGCGTTCAAGGACCTCCCGTTTATCGCATCCTCCTTCGACAACAAGAGCAGCACCAGCACCGAAGCCACTCGGGGTTTCATAGCCCCCTATGAAAATGGCTTTGTTGACGGCCTCATTCGCGCCTTCAACCAGGACCTCCACCTCGTCGTCCGTCCTGACGACGTCTGGCAGGCAATCATCTCGCAGTTCAGTCTTTTCGTGAATGGGCATGCCGAACGCCTGCGCCACCTCTTCGTCAGCCACGAAGGCAGGCGCACCCTGACCGCCGACCTCGCGCCATTCGATCTCTCCGACATCGACCTCGGCAAGATGGCGCTAGAGTTCGCTTCCATCATCCAGGCAAACGTCGTCGACGCCGAGATGCGCCAGTGGATGCTACCCGGCTTCTCGACCACGACAGACCACGACAAAGCTGTGGCCGCCTTCGGCATGATGGGCGCGCTGCAGAAGTACTTTGAGTACCACATGTTGTGCGGGTGCGGTCTGCCGAGTGTGACGTTACTGGGCGAGCGCGCGGACTGGGCGGAGTTGGCACGCCGTGTGGAGAAGCTTCCCCGATACGGCGAGGAGTGTGCGCGCTGGGCAGAACTGCTGCGGCCCGTGATGCGCCACATGCTGCTAACGTTCGACGTGCCGGAGTCGCAGGAAGTGAAGGACTTCTGGCTGCGGGCCGTGCACGAGGCCGGCATAGAAGGGTCGGGCTGGGGCATCCGCACGCTTTCGGGTTGGATCACGGCGTTTGCCTACTTTCAGGAGAATGGGAATGTCACGAAGGACTTTGATGAAGAGTACCTCCGGACGGCGTCGATGCCGCCCTATGGTGGGTACTCGCCGTCGGTGGAGGAGCGTAAACGCTTGATCTTAGATGGGGTGTCGTATCCGCTGATGGGGCGAAGGTGCATTCCGAGGAGCGTCGTTGTGCTACCAATGACGATCCGGGACTTGAAGACTAGGGTGGATAGATTTACGACGGTTATTGCTGGCTCTGTCGGCATGTCTGTGTCTGCAGACTCAACGACAACCCAGCCCGTGTCGGCGTGGTGGGTTGTGCAGGAGTTTGAAGAGGCCATTGAAGCAAAGGCCCAGTTGAAGCCTGGAAGCTCGGTCGCGGGTTCGACCACGGAAGGCAATTCGGAAACTAGCTCAGAACTGTGGAAGAACTTCGAGGATTCTAACGGGGAAGATACTGATGTAGAGTTTGATGAGTGTGCCCTTCCCTAATCGGGGGTTCCATTTCCGATTAAAGAGATTAGCGGTTGGTTACGGTTTCTACTGCAAGCTTGCTGCGATATCTTCGCACACAAAATACCTAGGTAGCTACGAAAACAAGTCTGTAGGCAGACCTGTCGCATCTCTCAAAGATTACACCTATCCTCTCAGCTCTCGCTCCACATGACCCACAAGCTACCTAGGTAAGTCAACAGTATTGGCCATTTCAGCACTTTTACCATCTGCCACAGAAAACGGGCCCCTTGAGAGCTTCAAGGATCATCTGGAACAACCTTATTCCCCTCCGAAGCCATATATCGGTGGATCGCCACACCACAAGTGGGATTTCCGCTCTTTAGCTTCCTTGATATCAATATAGCCCTCAAGAGCTGTGCAGCTGCTCCTTGGTCAGCGTGGCACCATCAACTTTCAGGTTCCGCCTTCGGAAGTAGTGTTGGTGAATTAGTGATAAACACGGCAAGGAAAGCCGCATAGCTGCGTACCGAAGGTCAGCACAGAGCATTCACCGGACAGATATGAGGGTCTTACGCCGCCATTGCTGCAATCATTTCCGGGGTCCGACCATTGGTCATTACGCTGAACATGGCGGCGAACGTGACTGCAAAAACTGAGATGACTAGAATCCTGACAGTCCCGGAGAAGTAGATAAGGATGGGGATTGGTAGCACTGCAAACACCGCAGCCACCAGCGCAAGGAGGATACGGGCGGCGTGTTTGATACCGCCCACCGAGTAGTATTCAACGGTCGAGCTTAGCGGCGGGCCCTCTCTTCCCTGCAGCAGCACCTTTGCATGAGCCATCTCAGCTCACGGGGCAGGGTTTCCGGGGAAACTTGCCTTTACTCGAAAGAACTGATACCAATTTCTCTCGAGGTAACGTTCCAACAGTTCTTTTGACGCATGCCCCCCTGAAAGACTCACCAGGTCCCCCCTCTCGTCGAGGAAGCGAGATTCCGCTTCAACCGTTGGCTTGATCCCATCTACCCAGTTGGCGATGCTGTCCGCGTATATGCTAGGAGCCGGTTCCAGTGCCAACATGGAGGCCTGCGATTGGATGGCCATTTCTGCATCCAATCAGCTCCGTTAGCGATCTGTCGACTGACAGTGATTGAATGATTATAAACCGACTCACGATACTCGTTCAGCTTTGTCCTGATCTCTTTCATGATAGACTTCCTGTGTTGGTTCGCATCTTCTCGTCTAGAATGCAGGTTCCACAGCTCCTGCGCTGATCCATTTAATGATTCTGCCAGATCTATCTTTTGAAGGCGAGCTTCCAGTTCCATAAGTTCATCTTGGAGATAGAGAAGATTGCGTGCGGACAGACTACTGAATCGACGAAAGATGAAGAAGTCTCTGTCGCTGCCAATGAGATTTGCCAGTGCGGGGTATCCCCGTGGATGGCTGTGTTGGAAGTCTGTCCCTGGACCGGCTCCAGTCTCGATGTCTACTCGCTCCGTACTACCGTTACGAGTCGACCCCGACCCCACGCTGCTCTTCTTCCCTCCTCCATCGCGGAACATTTTGACCCTCCCAGCTCCAGCCATGCTTGGGAGCGGCAAAGGATCGGAATTCGTGAGCTTATCGTCATCAAGCCCGAGAATGTCCGACACTTAGGATGATAAAGCTTAGCATATTGAGCTGGAGAGTTGCCACAGTTGGGCACCAACTTTGACGCTTCTGTGCTTTGTCTTGTAATCTTTCCTCCGACTCGTACGGCGTCCGCTGATGGAGGTCGCTGTCGGCCATTTCAGCGGAGTGTTACTCGGGGGAATGGGACTTTTTGCCAATATTTGCGCTGTTTTGATGTCCGCTGCAGATCCGAGTTATACTTAACGTTGTTATAAGAACTGGGAGACAGTGAAACTGGACAGGAAGAGCTCTCAGTGACGGTGTAGCCTGATCGGCTCGAGTAATTCTTGCCGCTGTCTGAGGTCTTGGCAAACTTAGGCTGGCGACACCCTTTATTACGCCAATAACAATTTGAGCTAATTAATGCTTGGCAGAAAGCCAGCGTTTTTAAACAATTTTCAGCCGCAAGGCGGCCGCAAACAGCTCGAGCCAGCAAAATATGCCTTTCGATTCACCACTTTGAAGCCGTGGCACTAGCCACCCCCAAGCTCACCCCAGGTTTATCCCGGCTTAGGTTAAAGCACCCACAGAGAGCGCCTACCTGAAGGTCCTACAACTCGCAGGGGTATTTTCAGTTAGTTACCTCCACCCGCCGATTATTTCCCAAATGCGGTTAGGATGTGGTCTCCCATACAATTTGTATGGAAAATAACATCAGGGCAACATCATTAGCAACAACTACCGATGAAGTCATATTGAGAAAAGTATAATGTGTAATTATGAATAAAGGGAAAACCGTATATGGCAGTATTTAAGGCCTGGCATACCGTTCTTAAAGATTTATTCGTTACGTTAGCACTGGTATAACGGGACAAGATAAAGCCTTGTTCTGAAAGTGATGGGAAATAGCAAAGGAACTGATGGAGGTATTTTTGCATATAAAATGTATGGGAGTATACATACTAGCTGTCTAGGGACTGATGTGGGGTGGTGGAGGTAACTAACTGAAAATACCCCTTGCGAGTTATAGGTAAGATCGGTCTGGTCTTAGGTGGGGACGCCCGGCTAATCGTCGGTGATAGAAACGTTAACTAAACTTCATTCTCAGGACCTCGGAACTTAGACGAGCAATCAATCGAGCAAGCCCCCTGAACACGTACCTGATTGACGGGATATGTGTGATTTTATCGCTAATACGAGCTAGCTATAAAGCCCAGAGCAGTCTCAATAAGAACATAGTATACTTATATTAATACGGGAAAAATCAATGGATTATTGTTAGTAAACGAGGTTTTTCATTTCTCTATTGCCCGAGCGCTCGCCTCAGTACGGCGAAAAGAAGGCGGCAGCAGCTTTTTCGGTCCAAATAAGTCGAACAGCTCGGTTGCCCTTCTGCTTCCCAGATAATGACAGAAAGCCTTCAAGTGCTATGACGGAAAGACGACAAGTGACTGTTCCTCTTGCTTCTCATCCCCGGAGAGGGTTTCGCTAAGTAGATTCTATTCGGAGCTCAACGTATCGTAGTACCTCAGAGCGTGTCTTACTGGCTAATTTAACACGCCCAACTGGGATGAGATATTACTCCTGTGAGAGTTATCTGTTACTAGTCCGCCAGCATTCTCGAGATCTCGCGCGATCTCACGGACATTATTCATTGCCTATATCACGCTAGGTCTGTACGTACCTATCTTGCAAAGAACACTTTTGGTGTCCTCTACTCAACATGAACTGCCTATCTTTAGCTCACCATTGCAAGAGTAGCTTATATAGCAACCTGGTTCATCTACCTAGTACTTAATTAGGCATCACAGAACTTAAGTGACTAGTGTGTACGAAAATCAATGGTTACTGTGGCTCTAAGCGAAATTATATACTTAAACAAAGGGGCTTGCTTAGCGTATGTCTATGTGTGAGAGTGTGTGATCCCTCCCGCGACGCCGGGGCTCCTACTGGGCTCATAGATTGCGAAGAATCTAGCGTTTTCTGCTTCCTGCAAGAAATGCAAAGCATCGCAAAGAGAACCGTAAAGGAGCATCCAGGTTCCTCCTTGCCTGTTTTTCCGCCCTTGACCTGAACGCCTGAGCTCCTCGCTTGAGCTCGTACCTGCCATGCCACCCATGGGGTGTCTATCTATGTTGTCGATTGCCAGAACGCCGAAACAAGGAAGTTTCCTCGAGTCGGTCGAGAAAAGGTATCACAAACGGGAAAAGGAAGTCATGATCCTCGTAAGCTTCATGAAGCGTCATGATGTCTGGCATGCATCATGCATCGTGCAGAGGCCGTATTAATGGGTGGTTAGCGGATGAAGTTGCTGAGGAGAAGCTGCCGTCTACTGCTCTGAGTAAGGCAGCAACTGTAAGGGGGTATCATTAGTGGGGGGCCACTGTGGCAAAGCACAGGTATCATCAAGTCAAGAGCATAAGTCTGAATGATGTGAAGGGCGGCGGGGATTAAGTGATGCGTGGTCATCGTCTCACTGGCCGCCGCTCATTACTGTAGTTTGTCGGGTGCAGCATAATGGTGAATGGTGTTAATCGAGGATGCGTTGCTTCAACCCTCCGTGGGGATCGGCATCTTCAAGTCCTGATGGACCGAATAATGAACAAGGCTGGCTTCGTGGTCCCAAGTGGAATACTGAAGTGGCTGCGTCATAATACGCTGGAATGGCAGGCGGAACCCTTTCTGCAGCTGGTTCTCGACAAAGGTCGACACTCGCTTGTACTTTCTGTCGGTGTACTTTTCGTAGACGGCAGCATGGTGCTTGCGTGCAATCCGGCAGCAGTCCAGTATCATTCCGACCAACGGCTTCAGCTGAGAGAAAGTATAACCAGAGTAGTGGACGTGGGCAGGCGTCTAGGAGTCCATGTTAGATAACAAAAGCGATCAACATATATAGCACGAGGAGACTTACCCAGTCACCCTTTTCCAGAATGAGGCGAGACAAGCAGTGTGCGCCAGCGGCGATGTAGCTCGGGGGGCTCGAAACGAAGCGCTCGTCCATGAGAGTAACTTCGAGGAAGTACTTGGAAAGAGTACGAGACTCCAGGTCGTAATCGTCTGCCTTGCTAATGCGTCTCAGGAAGCTCATCGGCCCGGGCCATCCCAACTCGAAGTTGAGCATACTCAGCATAAACCGCTCCGCCTTCAGGATCTCATCGATCGAGTAACCACCATCTACCATATACACGATCTCCTGAACCGAGGGGCAGTTGATTTCCTCGTATTTAGCCGCGACGAAAATGGCCGTAGCGCCGACAAGCTGGAGCTTCCCGAGAGAGACGACCTTGTAGGAAAGGAAGCGATCAATATAGTTCACAGTCAAGAACAAGGTCTCGGGGAGAAGGCCGAATCGGGTGTGGACCTGGATGACCCAATCCATCAAGATAGACCGCATTGACCATCGGATCTCTGTCTGGATATCCATGTAATGGGCATTCGGAAGCATGGTCATCTAGCAACGTAGTCAGCATAACATCGATCGCATTAGAGGGCAGAACTTCATGCTTACCTCGAGCTCCCGCATGTAGTCGAAAATCTCATCACCGTATTCAGCAACCATACTGACGTCCCACGCTTCCTCCTCTACCTCCTCATGGGTGCGCTTGCTTTCAACAATCTGCTTGGCAGTCTCAAGCTCAGCAGCGTCCCTCTTCGAAAGCTTCGGAGGAAACATTACGGTAGTCGCGCCGCCCGTCGTATTGTCGCCCCGTGATCTGTTAGAGTGGGCTGTAGTGTATCCCTGATCGTCGTAGTAGTCCTCATCATAGTCGGAGAGCTCTGGATGGTCCTCCGCCGACACCGATGGAAGGCGTGGTTGGAAGTCCACCGTCTTGACTTCGGTCTTCATCATAGGCTTAGTGGGTATGATAGGTTCAGGTAGAGTCTGGACGGGAACCAGAGGCCCGTCGATCGACGGGCGTACGGGGTACTGATCCTCCTTTGGGATCTCCTCGACGGCATCTAGGTAAGGAGCTCCGGTCACGTCGTCATCAACGCGGTCAGGGTATGAGTCCCATTTACCGTTCTCAGCAGGATCAAGAAGCAAGTCCCATCCGCTCAGCTCGCGGCCAGGCTGTCCGTTCGATTCGCTTTTCTCCCTAGGCTCAGGATCTAACTCCCATCCGCTTAGAGGGCGGTCCGATTCGTCTCTGGCATGGGTCCGGAGCATGTCGCCAATAGTGCTAGGAATAGCGGTGTTCTGGAAGTTGGCTGAGGACTGATTCCGTGAGCCAGCTTGGGCACATTTCAGAGCAGGTTGGCTCTGGTGGTGGCGGGGCTGGCGCATGCTAGGTTCTGCGTGGGAAGGTGCCGCAGAGTCGCGAACCATCTTTTTCGGCGCAGCAGCGTTCAACGCCTCTGCGGTTTCGCGCTCCTTCTCGGCGTGGCCGTCATTGTAGACCATGGGTTTGCTGGGTCTCTTCCAAGGCCATTGTTGCTTGGAGGCTCGCTGGGGTTGTGTCTCGATAGGAAGAGGTTTGATCTGGGCCATTGAGGCAGAGTGGGCAATAGAGCCGGTCTTCGAGAGACGCTGGGCAGGTCGTGACAATGTATCCTTGGGCTTTGTCTGAAGATCACCATTCTCCTGCCCCTTGACAATAGTCATAGTGTTCGCACCAGTGTTACTGTTCTTCTTCACCATAGCACCCGAGGTGGACGGGGGAAACACGGATTTGGAGGTATTGCTAGAGTCGGCAAGTGCGCTCCGCTTGGCGGCGACCTTGAGATTGCCATTGGAAGCCATGCTGAGAAGATTGCCCGTAGACTTGTGGCGGTGGTGGATGGTTTGTTTCGTCAGTGGTATGAGGTTCTCGTTGCCTGCGCTAGGAGCTGGGCGCACAAGACGGGAAGGCTGCGACGCGTGCGATGACGTGGTCAGCGTTAGGTTCTTAAGAAATTGTGATTCACTGGAGGCATATGAGTGGATGAAAGTGCAAAGAGGTTTAGGGAATTGGAAATTGGGGGGTCGTCGATTAGGAGGGAACCTCGTGTGGAATGTGGAATGTGGGATGTATCAACACAATCACGAAGCAAAACGCTGATTAGACAAGGCCTCGTCGATGTGAGGAATTGCTCATGTAATACTTGTGAAAATATAGCGCGACTGGAGATAGGGGTTTGAAAACGGCAAGAGTTCTTGAAGTAATAGTTTTTCTTACCTTAGCCTCCATTCCTGGAGATCCGTGAAAGAACGTGCGCGCTCGAAGCTATCAGCAGCGGCGCGTTACCGTCCCAAACGACACGCAGTAGGAGCTTCTGCGCAGGGCTGCAAACCAAGCGAGGTACGCAGTAGGTGACAATCGAAATGAGGCAGGGAGTAGGTATGTAGAGGTAGGTAAGGTAGATGAGATCCCAGCTAGTTGGTGCCACGCCGTCAACAAGACGCAACGTTAGTCAGGGCTTGCAACCAGATGAGAACTCAGTGATGCCTATTCCTCAGCACGAGCTTTATGAGGTTTCACAAGCTTCGAAGTCGCGTCAGGAAATTCATGCAGGTAGAAAGTATTGGGGTCTGTAGTGGACTCTGTGCTCTGCGTCGTGGTTATGCGTGAAGATGGCGTGGTCCCTTGACGGAGAAATAGAAGTAAGTAATCAAAAGATCAACGAGGAAAGGGAGCTCATTTCAGACTGGCCCAATGGATAAGCATGATTGGCCACATACCTTGGGAAAACGGGCGGCCTTCACCTTAGGTAGGTTAGTTGCTTTCGCAATAAAGGTAAGGTAAGGGAGTCGAAATTAAGGGTCCATTCAGCTGGCCTGATGATGTCCAGTCAACGATAAGGTTAGGTATGAAGGTGAATAAGGACTTCACGATGTGGGTTATGAAAAGGAATAACACAAATCTCTTTCCAATGTAAGAATTGAGGGGGAAAAACAGAAAATCCAGAAAGAGACTGGCTGCTGTTTAAACCCAACGACGGTTGTGTTATGGGTTTGTTTTGATACTCATGGCAGGGCAACTCGGTTCTTGTTGACCTGGAATCGACAAAATAAACATTGATTGGCAGGTATGGCATGCAAGGCCCATCAGCACATGCAGGACGGCTCTTGTGCTCTAGTAAACAGAGCTTCATCCTTGTCTTATTACACAATCCGCGCCTCTCTTAACTTTGATTGGTCGCATTGCCTCCTACTCTTCGGAGTCCGGTCAATAGGATATTCCATCGCCGTTGGTCCGTGTGCCTTCCCGTGTTCCAACTTTCCCGCCTTGCGGGCTGTAAAAAAGGGCTGACGTATGCCAAGCCGTTCACGCATAGCTTCACGTCCCCCACAGGAAGAGAGCGTACATATTTCTGCCAGGAACACGGCTTAATTCCACCATATCATTAAATTCGAAACAAGAAATTATTTTAAATATTATATAGGAAGTATTAGAATCGAATTTTGTCCTCAGCTAGAGTGATATGGCTGAACGCCACGGGCAATTCGTTTTAATTAAAGCTTCAATCAAAGCGCGTCTTAATTTCAAGAGTCAAACGCGGACCTGCCACGAAGTCATGTGACCTCGAGTAACTTGTGCGCCTTTAACAGCAAGACATGACCTGTTCAACCTAACAACGCTCCCAAATGGAAAATTATACTGTAAAACTATTCACGGCGATCGCGCGACAAGAACTTTCGTGCTTTGAGGGGCATGCGACCACTTGATGCTATGCGCTGCGGTGATAAATGGTAGAAGTCGAGGCCGCCTGAGGGACCGCCTACGCGAGCCATTTGCGACAGTGCGAGCGATTTGACCTGAGGCAGACAGGAAACTATCCCGTCGTAAAAGCGAGAGACGCATCGAATCGCACACGGTACTATTTGCCCTGGGAATCATTCTATCTGTGATGCGCACTAGTCCATTCGAAAGGAGAACGAGAACTGGTGGGATCATCACCGTCGAAACGGTGGTTGGACACTCTTGTTGTGGTAAAATTGTGGGCTTTTGGAAATGGTGGATGCACCACCCCTCTTTCAACAACCGGATGCTGCCACACATGTGCGTCGAGAGGCTACTTGGACACCGCTAGATTGTTACAAAAAAAAAAGGTGCAGTCGGTCTAAACGCGTGGGCACATTCTGGAGAATTGTACAATACGCTCATATTGCCAAATGTTTCTACCAGAGGTGGGCTCGTTTTCTGGCACCGTTCCGACCTCATAAGTCGGGGGACGGGGTACATATGAGGAATCGCGATTTGGTCCATTATGTTACCCTGATGATGCGCAATGCGGTCACATCAGCACATCCTGCCGTTGTCGCTTCAAACCACCACCGCAGCATCGAGATAGCAGCTGCAAACCGGTCGCATATTTTGCCATTGGCTGAAACATAAATATCAGGCTGTTTCCAGGATCCCGACAGATGATCAAGCGACTACGCTTATCTGGTGAATATCTACTCGCTTATCTAAGTGTCCCGGCGGCGCATCGCAGGTTACGTACAGATCACAAGTGTCGTCGTATTGCTCTTCCGCGGGGCATCATTGGGAGATCTCAATGCGCTTCCTGATAGGAAACCCGTCTATGTACTATGATTTTGCTGAGGGACTAAGGATCTCCACCTACATGTGTGGCGATTCACGAGAGGTCGGTCAAGAGCGCAAAATTGTCTGCCATGTAACAGATATCGCAGAGAAAGAGGTGTGAAGAGCTCTACGGATCCACCAGCATATTACAAGGTTAGCTCGGAACACTGGACAAGCCATCTCGTAAGACCTAGCGTAGTAAGGAGGAACTTATACTAGCTCGTCAGAGAGTTATGTCTGGATTTTCGAGTTCAAGCAGCCGTGAAGAATTCTGGTGCCGATCCCTTGCGCGGGCGCTGGGTGCAACACCTTCACACTATATTAGATATCTCATGCCATATGCACCGTGATTTATAGAAGGGAGGAGACACAGGGAGGGTTTTGAGATCTGCTGTTCAATCAGAGCCGTGAATCTTGCAGAAAGTCAGACGAGGAGCAAAGATTAACGAGTTGGCAGCGGAGATCCCATTGGCCACTCGGGAAGCTTCAGGCGGTCTAGAAAATAGTTTCAAGGTTGATCCGGGGGTGGTGGGATGCGTCCTTGCCCTAATCACTGCCTTCTGGTCCCCTTCGTGCGCAAGCCCGGGACCACTTGTTGCGCGAAGTTAAGAGGATGCAGATAAGGTCTCTCAAAGAGCCGACGAGATGGCCGGGGCCTTACCAGGCCTGTCTTTGTTTGTTTTGATCGAATCACAAGGTGGATGACGGGGGCTCCTAGAGGCGTGATGTCCGGAAGCCCAAGTCGCAAAGGCGACGTTAGCGCGTGGGGAGACACGAATAGTCGCAGGACGATGATTCGCAGAATGCGCCCGCAAGATAGCCCGGGCTTGGCTGCTGCTTATACCTAGATGCGTGCTATTGCCACGGAACGATGGGGTTCACGGCTCTGTCGAAAGACGAGTTGCCATCCCGGGGTTTTTGATTTGTCACAAGCGGTTCTCTGGGGTGAAACGTCCTCGCCAGCGCATACAATTGTCGTCGGGGGACCCTTTCGTACCGTACCATAACGAAACCTTCCGTTGCTTCTCGCTCGCTCGCTCGCTTGCAGTCAGTCGCAGTCTAGCTCCAACGACCAAAGATGGCTTGCGCCGTTGTGAGGAACCTGCGTCAACATCGGCTCACTCTAAATACTGTTGTGTTACCATCTTCGAGCTCTGGCATGGCAGTGTTGGTTTCGCCTATGGCCCGACTTTATTGCCTGTTTTCTGCAATCCAAGATATGGAGTGGTGGGCGTGCCAAAACGGTGAAACGCAAGACTGACAGGGGTGCCGACTCCTCCGTCTCTGTACTCACAACCCCCAGCCCCAATCCCTGTGGGAATCGCAGGCATTCACGATTTTGAAAGGTGGATGGCATGCTGCGGCGGAAACCGAACCCATCTGTCTTACATCCCGTAAGGCACCCTCGGCGCATGGAGATTGTAGCAGTCTTATACCCTTATCGCTCCGAGCACCGCCGCTAAACATATCGCAAGCGCGGTCTACCATATACTAAATGCGCCCTGGAAACTCATTCGAAGTTACAAGTATGGAACTCAAAATGGTTGCCACTACTTCGCGAGTAAAGAGCATACTCCATACCTAACATTATATACAACTAATAACTGTCGCTACGCTTGTCAAGGGTCGATCCCCCTTGCTTCACAGCTTCAGGCAAACTGGCGCACTAGAATAGTCATCCTGTTGGCTGGATCGGCTGTCTACCTGCCGGTTTAGCTCAGATCTAGTCGCATCCACCAGTTGTTTGTGACGCCGGGGACTGGTTAGGTAACTTCAAGCTAACAGGCGATTTCCCAGACAGCGCTCGGCGGATCACACAGAGAATTAAGGTAGAAGAGGATAGAGGGATGTGGTCTACTTCAGTATAAGCAGAATGCGCGATGTCTATTTATCCTACCTGACTGCCGATGAATCAGCAGGGACTGCCTTGATGGTGCTCTGACTATAGAAACCTCCCCCCCCGGCGTATCAGGAGATGCCGAAGCGCGAAATTGGCCTGCCTGCGCAAAGTCGCCCATCGTCGAGACGTCTTGCCGAATGCTTTAATAATAAGGTTCCCAGTCAGCTGCTGTCCAGCCGCTTACCTGTCAATAGCGCCAGGCTATTCTCTCCACTCTATGACAACAACGTCTCCGTTTTGAGTCGCACCGAGCGTTAATCGCAAATGTATTGCGCGAGCGCTCCCAAGTCGGCAGGAAGAGTCCATTCAAGAGTATGAAGTTGGTCGGGCTGGCAGGCTGGCAGCTCCTTAGTGTACCCTCCGTAGAAAGTAGAAGCAGGCGCGCTGAACAAGGAGGATCCTCACTCGCGCACACACGCATAGATACTCTCGCACTCACTCGCACATATAATACATCACATTGGCCGATCCCTCAACGGCTGGTTCCGTAACTCACCTTGTTGGTCATGGACTTTCCGAAAGGAGTAGTACACACAGACTAGTGGTGGGATGGCTGATTAAGTTCGGGACTTCCAGGTTTTCAAGGATTGATTGAGTTTGATATCATAAGGCCGGTCCAACGGCTATGACCTCGAGGGCGTACATAACATGACCGATAGACTCGCTGCCGAACAATGAACGGAACCTGAAGGCTATCAGAGCGCGCCCATATAATATCAGTACATGCACCTCATGTGCGACTGATGCGGTAGTGAGGGTCCGTCCAGTGTTCTGCAGAAGCTTGGCTTGCCATGTCACATACCCCCTAAGTTAAGTTGCATATTTCGTAGTCGGGTAGATATTGTTCTAGACATTAGCACGCAGCGAACTAGCTTCGTGCCATGAGAACATACTGCAGGCATGGGGTATCTATTGCGAGCTCAAAAGAGGCGGTAGTATATCATGTGGCAGCAGGGCTTGGGCTCAGGATCGGGCTCGTGCTCACCCATTCTTGGGTTAGGACGGACGAGAGAGATTGCTGAATTGTGAAGTTATGAATAGTTCAGTCATCCGAAGATATCTACACAGTATCCTTCTGGCTGGAAACACGGCCCTACCTGATGGATTGGCGAAGGAGCGTGGAGGAATGCACGTCGCTTTGGTGAAGTCAGTACACTGCCAGAACGGTCTTGGTCTCTTTTAGCAGGTATCTTCAGCTTATTACATGTTTGATAGCGTACATGTCGCGCGAGAGAGGGGGGGGGGGGGCACAATGAGTATCATCTTCCGGAAAGACATTATTCTATGAGGGTATCGAACCGGGGATAAGTCGAGTATGCTTTTCCCCCCCCTGCCGTTGCGCTTTTTCCTGTCCTTTTTATGCAACTGCTCCGTTCCTACGCATATCTGTATGCGCATGTGTATGTATGTATGTATGTGTTTACCAAGTAGGTATGCATGCGTTGTGTGTTAATGGCTAGCAGGTATGGCGTGGTGCGGTGGTGGCCAGTGTTGAGTTTAGTCTAGTGCCTGCCTCTGGCCTGTAGGAAAACAGCTCTTAGCTTAGGTACAGTGGGAAATTCAATTCGAAAACCTCTCTCCGGACCTGTTCTCCTCATTCGCACATAACCATAACCTCGACCGGCACTTCCACCTCTGATTGTGCTGGGCCAGAACCATCAACACTCTTCAACATCTCCTAGTAAGTCATTCATCCTCCTATCAATCCTATCTCATGTTCATTCTCTCCCTATTCAAGACAAAAGACCTCCTTTTCCGGGTCCTGGTATGAGTACTAATACCGCTTTGCGTTCAGGTGCGACTCTAGGCCCTCAAGGACTGACCCCGAAGGTCGAGTTCAATGCATCTCTGAATAACACAACGCCATTCATTCTGTCTTTCGGTAAGTCCATCTGGCGCTGGAACCTTATGCGATCGAACATACAAAGACTTTTTTACCCTACATGTCGGATCTCTTGTTCAAATCCGCTTCTCTTCCCGCAACTTTAAGGAGTCTGGCTTGCTTGCGTCGAATCTCCAGATTCTGCGTCACATCTTCGGTCTCAATCACAACCTGACGTCTGGTCCTTAACGCAAGCAACTGTCTAACCATGCTCTCTATATCGTTCATCAGCTAATTACTTCTTTATTTTTTTTTCGTAGATCTAGCGAGTTAGTTCAAGACATCGCGGCTTTAAAATCACCTTTGCTGTCCTCCCGCGCGATCGATCTTTGACCGCCCCCGACTCTGGCACAGCGCGGTTTGTGATTCGGACGGTCTTGGGAATACTCGGTCTCTAGACGCGAGTATTGCTCGAATAATCTTGTCTATACAGAGCACTTTGATCTGGTAATGGAAGTGTCGAGTCTACTGTCTATAAAACCCTCGTCGAAACTCCCACAACCACTTCCTAGCCAACCTAGGCCAGGCGCTTTCCAGCATCATCCCGCACACCACACTTATTCTGCTGCCAAACTCACTATTGATACGGCGTCAGCCCAAAAGGCAAGCAAAATGGCGTCTGCTTCGCCCATCGAGACGTTTCCCGGTGGTGCCGCTAGCTCCAACAGTGGCAGCACCTCTCCCCAACAGCGGGTAACCCCGAAGCATGTTCAATTCGAACTCCTCTTCCAAGAGTCTCCTCAGTACCGTGCGCGACTACCGTTGCGAGTGCAAATATATCCTCACGACAGCACGGAATCCATTGTTACGACGGTGAAGAATTTCTATGGTCTGTACCCACACCCGACCAGCGGCGGTAAGGGCGTCAGCTTCGAGGATGATCAAGGCAATACTCTCATCGCAAGATATGAGAACTTCAGCAACAACATGGTCGTTTATGTAAGGGTTATTGAAGAGTCCCCTCCACCCGCAGCAGCCTTCGGTCCGAGCCCCTTCCAACCAACCACCCCAATGGAGGCTCTTTATCACGCGGTTGAATTCGCGCCACATTCTGCTCATCATCTGGAGCAACATGGCACTAGACCGGCGTCGAGGGCATCGCGGAGGCGCAGCCCTTCCCCTAACAGTGCTCGTGGACGGCGTAGTGAGTCTGTCAGCACGAACCCTAAGAAAGGTCGTTCCCGTTCCTCCAGGAACCGTGGCCCCAACCATGACAATAGTGACAGCATCAATGGCTACAGTAGTGGTGACGGCGCACCTGGATCCAACTCAGGGAAAACCAAGGAACAAATCGGCAACACCGATATCAGCGTCGAAAATATTGTGGAAGGGGGCCGTCGCAAACGCGCCAAGTTCGAAAGCTCCGTAAGCCAACTCTATCATGTTGCTCACGGTCCGTTGACGCTAACCATGATATTTTGCAGGAACTCCCTCTCTTCGCGCCACCCCAGATGCCCACCACAACCTCCAACTCCTCCATGTCTCCTGCCAGACGAATTGAGCATCAGCGCCCCCCTCTCCCTTTCGTCCACCCCGGGCAAAATGCATTTACAAATCCTCGACCCCTCCAGTCACCGCAAAGCTACAACAATGGCTATAGCCATGTCGGTATGTTCGCGACGCCGACGTCCGACGCTCGACGCCAGCGCAGCATCATGGGTTACCCCAGCGGTAGCGGAATTCTTCCTACGCCCGACCCTACAGTCGGCAGCTGCATGTCCGAAGAGGACAAGGATGTAGCCATCCAGCTCATGAGGCTGGGTGAAATGTCTAACTTCTCTCACGGCAGAACATCTGCCTCGACACTGGATGACACCTTCAGCGGCAAGGCTGACGTCGCTTCTTCGACGGGCGCCACTAGTGACGGCGAGAGTGCCAGTGAAGAAGAACTCCTACCATTTCGCCGTCAGAAGCTCGGACTTGATAGCTCCAACCAGAAGATATATCAAACCACAGAGAGCCATTTCATTCCCCCGCGCGACAGCATTGACGCTAGTGGCGATGACGCTGACTACGAAGACGGACACGACGATGGTTCTCGTGGGGAACGCAAGTCCCATGAGGCCAAACCCAAGGTGGCAAAGCCTCGCGCGCCAGGCTCCAAGGCAAGCGCCAAACCCAAGGCTCTGAAGGTACCCAAATCCAACGGCGGTTCAAAGGCTAAGAAGTCGAACATCTTGCCTGTGGGCCCGATGTCTCCGGCATCTCTTCCGGCCCAGTCTCGCAAACCCTCCATAGTATCGGTCTCTGCGTTCTCGGGTCAGGCAGGTGAAGAGGAACAACCCGATCTCTCCACTAAGCCGCGCTGCCAGCGATGCCGCAAGAGCAAGAAGGGTTGTGATCGCCAGCGGCCTTGCGGTCGTTGCCGTGATGCTGGTCTTAGCGCAGACCAATGCATCAGCGAGGATGAAGGCAACGGACGTAAGGGTCGCTATGGTCGTCATATGGGTGTCCCCATCAAGACTGCGGATATTCCCGGGCCTCCTACGCTTCTCCCCGCCGCCCCACTGCCTGTCCCCATGGCTGTCGCTGACAAAAATAAGAAGAGGAAGCGGTAGATCGCATGAGCTGCGGTTGGGGGACATCAGTCATAGTCCTGCCACGAGCAGTCGATAGACGATTGTGATCATAGCCCAAACACTGACCCGCGCGCACTCACTTACCCGTCTATAAGGTTCTACCTGCCGACCCCCAGGAACGCGAGTTCGCCCTATCAGGCGCATATATTTAGGCGCTGCAATACAACCTCTCCGTGTGATCGGCCATGTGCGTTTAAGCATGTACGAGGGCGATGGTGTCTATACGTGCAATCAATTGTTGGGCCGGCTTTCGAGACAATGTACGGATCGTATTCGTTGCCGAGATTACATTCCTACTTGAAATTGGAGAGGCGCTTGGGAACAAACTCCTAATCACAGGCCACCAGGCCCTTACACTCCTTCTCATCGAACTGACTACTTGGCGGAAAACGGGATCTCTAAGCTCCTGCCACAATGGTGTTGGATCGCGCTTGTTTGTGCGGTTTTTTTCTTTATCTTCTAAAAAGTACTGGTCTCTACCGCAACAGTCCGAACTACTACCTACATGGTAGGAGGAAATCTTTATTGGAAACAGTCATGTCGCGAGGCAGAAGCGAGCAGGGCGACATTATTCCAGTGTATGGGCGAGGCGGAGTTAAGAGGGCGAGAGCGGGCGCGATGCGCAAGCATCCTTTGCTCTAGGAATGGCAAAGGCGCAAAGGGGGAGGAATAGGGCTGGGGGCCGCATTGATTGATCAAGTGCCCCTCGTCCTATTTTATTGTGTCTCGGGATGATTACAACAGTTGCTTGGAAGCTTGTCGCATTGTTCTGTGCCTTTTCTCTCTATCTCTCTCTGGTCTGATTTTCTCTCCGTCGCTGGGCTAGCGGGAATGTTCAGGTACCATGGAAACTCTAGTTACACAAATATACGATGCTACTACTATAATTCTGTTTTCATGCTGACTCGTGGCGATCTGGCTGCCCGAAACGACGCCTTTGTTACCCCCTTCTTCTTGGCGAGTCTGCGGTTCCCATAATTGCGCAACCTCTCATTTGTCGTGATCACGACGTCATGGCCATCTTATTTTGTCATTCGCGAGTGGGGCTACCCGGCAAGAGCCCCTCCCCACTGCGGGGCCCCTCTTCACCTTCTCTCCTGCTTCTGCCGGTCTCGAACCCCTCGGCATTTCATGACCTTTTTCAATTACCTAATTAAGTTCTGGGAAGTGGGTTGCACCGTCTCGTATCTCCTCACCCTCTCTCTCGGTCGTCAGCGCATTCCACAGCGGCCGTCGCGCGCAAGACGTCGCCATCGCTCACGACGAGGGTTCTACTTCTCTCTCACCCTTTCTCCTTCAAAATGCGAAATAGGCGTCGCGGGCCGAGTCGCGCGCGCGCGATTTTACTTACTGATTGATACGTATTTTCGCCGGGTCATTGTGTCGCCACCGTCAAGATTTATTTTGTATCCATTGGTGGCGCCGCTCTTCTCCGTGTTCCCTTTTCCTCTTGGTCGGTTTAGGGTAGGTTGAGGATTTGCAAAACTCGGCAGGGCTTTACCGCCTGTCCTAATCCCAGTCCAAGTCAGTGGTAAGCCAGGTAATTAGCCCTAGTCTCTTGATTGGGGAAGAGAGCGCGAGAGCCAACGGGGAGAGGTGAAGTCGAATTTTGGTTGTGCGCCAAGGAACCCCGATCGCGCTTGATTGCTGCGCTGTACGCGCTAATCCTGATGCGGCCGGGGCCGCGACAGGGGATTAAGGGGGATCGTGCTTAGTATGGCCTTCAATGACGGGGATGCGCCAGTAAGCGGAGATGCGTCCTCGGATTTGGGTTTGGGCTGCGCGCGCGTGTATGTTGGGCGCGGCGAAAAGCGTTTCTTTCTCGCCTTCTCCCGCCGCTTCCGCGAATACATCGTGGGGATTTTATGCGCTGATGTTGCCATGCACGGCGTGTGGGGAATCGGATGTGGGGGGTTGCCCCGCTTGGCGCGCGTCGAGCCTGAACCCGAGGTAGAGTGGCCCGCCTCCCCTCCCCGCCCGCCGGTTCATTGGTTCGGCGCCCCTACCCGGGCCGGGGGCCAACTGTCCGGCGGGGGCTTGGGCTCTTGCGCTGTTGAGCTTCTCCTAGCCGGGAATTACACGCAATGGAATGGAGAAATCGGTGTTCTCTCTCTCTCTTCTTCGTCGCCTTTGCTTCTCCTCGCGACTGGTTTTACGTCATGCTGGCGTAGGCGCGTCTTATTACTGCGGTCGCAAGTTGAGATGCGATGGGTTTGCCACCTTGCTCGTCTCGCGGCGATGCTGACGGGATGCCGTTTGAGCGATGGCTGCTCGGTTTGCGATCGCGCGCGCTTCAGCCGTTCCCGCGCGCTTGTGTTGTCTGTGCCTGTCCGCCCCAGTTGGAGTCCATTGATGCCTATGTGAGCAGCCCCTGCGCAGTTGCAGAAGTCAAATTGCACCAGACCGCTTTTCAACAGAGCTTCGCTTGCGAGGTTCTGGTCAACATCCTGTCGCAAGATGTCTTTTGGGTTCACGCGCACTGGAAGATTACAAAGCTGGATCTGCATGCCGCCCAGCTTTTAGGTGCGGTGATGTTCTTGTTGTTAAGGGCGCGTCGGATTGAATACACCCAGCGCGATGGTGCAAAGAGCACCGGGAGCGTAACAACAGCAGCGCCTTCTCGGCGGAATGGGACGAGGTGGGGGGTTGCCCGGTTTGCGCTTGGCAAAACCACCAGGGCTCTGGGTACCGCACTTCAACTTTAAAGGGGCCGCACGCACGCAGCGGTCAAGGTCGCGAACTTGAACAGCATCTGCGCTTTGAATGCGGTTAGGTTTTCAAAAGCGCGAGAAAAGCCAAACAGGGTCGCGATCGCCTGCCCGAGACGCAAGGGTTGTTTGGATGCCCGGATGACGGAGAATCTACTTCGCATGCCGATATTGGACCTCGGCGCCAGGATCGCACAACTATGGCGAACTATGCGACATGCAGTTAGCGAGATTGAGCTTGCTGGCGGCACGGGTATTTCCTCGGGTCGTGGCCCGGACTGTCCGTCTCCGTGGCTTGCCTGTTATGGCGCTGCCATTTGACGCGGCTGAAGGGCCAACATGCGGAGGAACATCTAACCTAGCGCAATCTGGGGACGGATGGGTCTTCCCTACCGGACTTCCGTACCTCATAACAAGTGCAACACCGAGCTTATATGCAAGTACTTCCTCGTTGACTTGACTTAAACCAAATAGTTAGGGACCTTTTCCTACACATCTCGCCGGATGCGACCCATGAAGGTTTCTTATAGTGCCCTGTTGGTCCAGACCCGTTTTCTTCCCAGCTTCCTATATGTCGGTAGATTACCTGCATATGTTCTTCTATACTATCGTGACCGATGATGATATGAATCACACGTCGTTCTACTTCCGTTGGTCACCATAGCTAGTCCATCTGCGGCTGTCAATCAGCGCTGCAGTGCATGGCAACCGCGTGCCACTCAGCAGGGACAAGCGCACGAACACTGTATCTCATACGGTCCAACATCAAGCAGCCTAGGCAAGTTCACATCGACGACATCTGCAGTGCAACCCTCACCACTGATATCGTGTATTCTGTTATCTCGTTCGGGGATGTTTCTTTGGCCATGGTCATCTTCGTACAACCAACCGACTCCGGTTGGCCTGCACTGTTTGTATATGGTAAACAGAATCTGACATACCTCTGTTCACTAGGCGGAGAGTAAACTGAGACCCCGCGTCGCCAAGCCCCCCTCAAAACCTGGCATTTGCCGTTGCGGGGGGACGGTGCTAGACTACAATTTTTGCAGCTACGAGTGTGTCTTTATTATATTGGTAATTCCTCAATTTTGCCTGCATAGGTTGATTATCCATCTTGGGTCTAGGATAGCCAGGGGATCCCAAAACGACGAGACAATCAGAGCAGGGATAGAATCTGCCGTGGATCCGTACACCAACCATGATGAAGATGTTGGAAGGATCCCGGCCGCTTCATCGTACTCCGAGACTTGGGGGAATCTTAGCCTATCCGTCTTCACGTGGTTAGCAACCCGGCAAATACCACGGTATCTGGATGCAGAGTGCGTCTATCAAGAACCTTGCCAGTAGTTGTGCTTGGCTACCCGAGTACGTAAGCCTTTTAAATCGTTGGGGTCCCGAGTCATAAACCGCGCCATCCAGTCTTGACCGTCACCCTCCCTCACGTCGGCACCCAATACAGACACTATGGCAAAGGTAGAAAGTCTCGATGAGAAGGCTCGATTGGAGCAGCAGCAGGAGGATATCAGTGAGGGATCGCTAAACTCACCACAGTGGACTGAAGCCGAGGAGAGGACAGTTCGGAGAAAGCTCGACTGGCAGGTCGTGCCCCTGGTGACCCTACTGTACCTCCTCTGCTTCCTCGATCGGTAGGGCTCCCATCTCCTTCGAGTAAACACGGTCAACCATTGACTCACCGACCTCCAACAGGTCCAACATCGGAAATGCCCGCATCCAAGGCATGCAGGAGGACCTGGACCTCCGGGGGTACCGCTTCAACGTCGCAACGAGCATCTTCTACATCGTCTACCTGACGGTCGAAGTGCCATCCAACATCATACTTAAGCGTGTTGGACCACGCTACTATATCCCCGGTCTCGTTGTTGGTTTTGGTCTCATATCGATGTGTACGGCTTTCGTCCACACGTACCCACAGCTATGTGCCCTACGTGCGCTGCTCGGTGTATTCGAAGGAGGCACCATGCCAGGTATCGCCTTTTTCTTATCCAGCTTCTACAAGAGACAGGAGCTCTATTTCCGCGTCGGGATATACGTCTCTGCTGCCTCTATTGCAGGTGCTTTTGGCGGATTGCTTGCGGCAGTCCTCTCTCAAATCCCACCTTGGGGTGTCAACGGAGCGATCCATACCTGGCGCAACATCTTCTTCTTCGAGGGCATAGTCACCATGATCATCGGGGTTCTTGCGCCCATCCTCCTGCCCCAGAGCCCCGAAACCTCCAAGTATCTCACGGACCGGGAGAAGTGGATCGCCGCCGAGCGACTCCGTCTAGAACTCAAGGCGCTCCCTACCGAGAAGGTGCAGCGCCAACACGTCAAGCGTGCGCTCCTCAACATCAATAACTACATAGCCGCCGGTGGCTTCTTCTGCATAAACATCACGGTCCAGGGCCTATCGGTCTTCATGCCTACTATACTGAGAGACCTGGGGTGGGAAGCCATCCAGGCGCAGTATTACAGTGTCCCGGTGTATGTCGGGGCCTCAGCAATCGCCATCGCCATTGCTTTCGTCAGCGATAAGACGAGAATGCGAGGGGTGTGGCTCGCCCTCTTCACGTTCCTCGGCATCACCGGTTTCTCGATACTGCGGTGGGGTTCGGGCAGCAGCCTGAAGTACGGGGCCGTATGGCTCTGCGCCCTGGGTGCTTTCCCCGGTGGGCCCGGTTTCTTGTCCTGGGCCCTGAACAACGCTTCCGGGCCCGCCATCCGCGCCATATCGGGCGGCTATATTGTGAGCCTGGGCACGATGGGAGGGATCCTCGCCGTTTGGGCCTACCTGCCCAACGACGGTCCCAATTTCCCGATCGGACATACAATCAACCTCGTGGCCCAGTTCGCCTCGTTGGTTCTCGCCGTATTTGGAATCCTCTACTGCAAGTGGGAAAACCGCCTGCGTGACCGCGGCGGTCGCGACTACCGTCTAGAGGGTCTCACGGAGGAGGAGCAGGCCGGCCTGGGCTATAGGCATCCCGAGTTCAGGTACATCTCCTGACCAATCAGGTGGCAGCGATGTTTGTCATACATTCTTTTTAGTTGTACTGTGCGGGAACGACGTGTCATCCGCTCTTCGGTCGTGTTTAACCGCGCTTGCTAGAGAGCCTGCCGTCATTCCTAGGATAAGGGGTTAAGGCCCCGGATATCTCAGACGGCGCCCACTCAACTGAGCGTCTAGGCCAGGATAACGGGGCAGGGTACGCGTAGATTTGCACGAACAGCAATAGATCTTGTACTGCTATGAACGAGGCTCGTTCCTACGAGTCGTCTTCGTCATGAATATGGGCGCCGGCATCGTGATATACGCGTCCTCGCCTGGTTCACTTGGGGGATGCAATCAAGTCCGTATCTCCCCATCCCCCGTCCAGAAAGAATCCCCCCTCAGCTTAAGCAGCACGTCCCGTAGACGTATCTAGCCGCGCTATGCCGAGCGCTCAGCCCGCGAATGCGAAATGCCGGGCTGGGCTCGCCTGGGCCGGGCGCTCCGGAAGAGGGGGTGGGGAGGCCGCGGATTAGCATTCCCGCTCGCCAAGGGAGATATATGGCCCTATGTAATTGACGTACGTGCGTGCGTGCGTCTAGTATGTGACACCACGCGGCGCGCTCGGCAACATGATGATACTGGACAACTAACTAAAGAACTGCCAGGCCTGCGCGACATCGCACGGCGCGTAACTATTACGTCTATCCGCCTAGCAAACTCGCACCTAACCCACGCATGAGGATTCTATCGTCGTTGTCTTGCTGCGGGTCTGTGACCCGGTGACGAGTGAGTGCCCGCATGGCAATGCTGGGCGCGTGTCACGATTCAAGGAAGTGGCCGGGCTTGTTTGTGTACATGTGTAACTACTACGGGACGGAGTTTGCCCGGGGCAGCTGGGAAGGGGGCGGGGGACGACGACATGTATTTAAATATACTTGAGCTGCTTGGTCGGGCCGGGGACGGTGGCGCGTGTTGTCGATCGCCACGAGGAGGGAACGGGATGGGACATATGTACGCACGGATATGTTGATGTGGTGACGTGGAAGGATTTCGGTATCGGTCTATGACATCCGTCTACCTTATGCGTATTTTCCTCTGCCGGCTTGGCTTTGCCTGCGCCACTGATGGATAGTAGGTTTAGGTGCGCTAGTTCCCTGCGTCCTCCCTCGGACACATTCATATATGTATGGTTGTGGTTCCATCAAGCAGGCGCCTCGGCTTTGGTGAGGTCCCAGTTGAAGAATCGGAGCCCGTCGTATTCGAACTACTTGGGCGTCACTTGAGGTGACTTACATCAGCGTTGCGGGATACTTAAAAGGTTGACGGTCTCGAAGGCGCTCGGCCTGGGGCTTTTACTGCGTTCCTCCTCGCACCGGAAGACGTGTTGTACGTCCATAGCGCTTCGAGCGAGATTAGAACGTACGCAAAGCCGCATAGGCAAGTCGAGCATTGTATTGGCGACTAGGCTCGGCATCTCGTCTCTAACACTCCTATCATAGTACCTAGGCCACTCCTTCCCCCCTCTCTTCCTCCCACAAAACGAAGCTCTGCAGCAGCCGTTGCACCATCACCTCCCGCAACCGACGATGCTAACTACGCACGACCGAAGTGCGCGCGACGTCGATCGTTGATACCCGGCTGGCCGGTATGCCAGGGAGTGGGCGCGATGTTGGTGTGGGTGGCGTTGGCGGGGCCCTCGGTGTCGTAGGCGGCCTCGACGCGGCGGGAGCCGTCGGCCACGACGAGGTCGCTGACGACGCGGCGGAACAGCTCGAGCGCGGCCCGCGGCTGGTAGTACGGCACCTCGTGCCCGGCGTCGTAGACGCGCGTGAAGCTGAAGTTGCCGTGCTGCCGCACCACCCCGTACTCCGTCCCCTCCACCACGAACGGCGCGTACCCCGCCGCCCGGAACTCGGCCGCGTGCGTGTAGTTCAGCTGCAGCGAGAGCGCCTCCCCGCCCATCCAGTTGCAGATGTAGTCCTGCGCGGGTGCGCACGTCAGTCGATGGGCCCCCGCTTTAGGGGGGAGGGGGGGTAACAAGAGGTGTGAAAGGATAGATGGGTGAATAAATGGCATCATGGGGCGGATGTGCGAGAAGTAGGAAAAAAGGGACGGGAAAAAGGGGGAAACTCACTGCGTCCCCGTAGATCAGGTGGACGCTGACGCCCTCGTCCAGGATGGCCTCCAGGTCGGCGAGCATGTCCGGGTAGACGAAGTCGCCGCTGACGCCGAACCCGATCCAGATGGCCTGGGAGCTGGTAGAGGTGTAGTTGATGCTGACGCCGAGCGCGTCCTGCGTGGACGCCAGATTGATGTAGTCGGCCCAGTACCCCGGCGGGATCTGCGCGTCGGCCTGCGCCCGGATGTCGTACGGGTTGCGCCCGCTAGCGGAATAGTATGGCCCCTCGACGAGGTTCCGGCAGATGGCCGTGGCCTGGGCGCAGGCGCTCTGCCCCTCCGCCGTCGACCGGTCCGCGCTGTTGCACTGCTCGACGCTGTCCCTGCAGCCGCCTGCTCCGGGGGTTAGCTATGGGGGGAAGGGGTGATGCGGCATATGCTAGACTCTAGGTGACACGAACCGGGGAAGTAGTAATTCATCTTCATGAAATTGTAAATGGTCTCGTTGACGGCCTCGATTCCGTAGGTGTTCTAGGTTTTGTGCCAGGTTAGTGCTCACATTGCAAGGGATTTGAGAGCTTCGAAACCCTCTGGCGAGCGTCGAATCCACGGGTTATGCCGTGTCGGACCTGTCCTCTCCAGGCGGCCGAGGGAGGGAAAGCTCGCTAGGTGCTTACCTTGTAAGCGAACTCAGGGTAATATGGCGCCTGTATGGTCTCCGATACAATACCGTTGATGATACCCAAGGTGTGCATGTTCAGCTGACAGCCCTCGGCGGTGCCGTTCTGGATCGCTTCGTTTTGCTCGTAGAAGTGGCGGTAGAAAACCGGGCCCCAGTGCCCACCGTAGCTCTCAGTCCAGAGGTTAAACGTCCTCGACTTCACGGTCTCGTCCAGCGTGGGCAGATTCTGGATGAAGCCTTGCAGGACCTCCCAGGTTCCGATCGCGGCCAGCTCGCTCGTCCCGAACCTGTACGGGTCAACGTAGCTATATCGGCCATCCGGGTTCGAAGAGTTAACCGGGAGTCCAGTGGTCTGGTTTATAATGCCGACTATCGCGTCATCATAGGAGAATCCGACACCGATGGGCTGCGATAGAAACAGCAAGTTGCTGACCTCGGTCCAGGAATAGGGGTTCACGTGAGACGTTAGGTTGCGTGTGACGTTGCAAGGCCCGAGTTCTGTTCTTTCCATCAGGTCGATGCTCCATATACGTGACATTCATTCTGAGACAGTACCTTCAAAGAGACCGATCAGAGAGTCCGAGCCGGGCCCTCCGTTTAGCCAGAGGGTCAGCGGCGCCTCGTCCGGGTTGTGCCTGGCTTCGAAGAACCAAAAGAACATATGCGTGTCCTCGTCGAGGTCCACGTATCCGGAATACGAGTTAACGCCCGGCGTCGTTTCGCACACTCCTTCTTTGCCGGGTTCCTTGTATCGGATGGTAGCACCACCGGGGGTGCTTATCGTCGTCACCCCTTGAGGATCCGCCGGCACCTGTCGCTTCACCGGCCTCTTGAGCCTACCGGAGTCATGGAGGAAGGAGGCGCGCGGCGAAATGCTAGAGCCCAGGACGGGCAGCAAAGCCAGGGTTGCCACCCCGACCCTGAGGAGTCCACCAATCATGACTTGCGGGTTGTGCTATGGGACGAGGAGAGCGGTCTATCTCCCAATGAGGAGTGAAAAGGAAGAGGACGTGATACACCTACATTTTTTTTCTCAGAACTGCTTACACACACACACACACATATATATATATATTGTCTACTCGAGTTATATGTGTGACCTAGGCACGGTGCATGGCCCGCGGAAGTCAGGAACCGCATGATGGAGCTCCTCTTCATTTGGAGTACGGCTTCTCGTTGGAAGGATGACGTGCTTGTCGCCTGTCTCCTGCCAAGAAAGGGATAGCAATCCGAGTGCGGAGGCTGGTCGTCGCCATTCCGGCCATTCCGGGACCACGCGTTATCTGCAGCTATGCTGCAGGACGTGCCCACGATGCGGGGCGTTATATGAATGGAAGCTATCGCGCCAGGATGAAGCTGGGTCCTTAGTCCGATAGGGATTTCCGCATAAGATGTGTCTAGCTCCGGCAATGAAAAGCTTGACCGGGGAATTAGAAGACATCGTAATCTTTTGTGGATCGGGTGCATTCATAGCTTGCTCTCTCTCTCTCTTTTCTTTTTCGGTTTTCCTTTTCACTGCATTTAGGCCGATGTCTCAGACTAGGCGGGCGTAGACCACAATGATTCTTTTGTTCGGTCGCCGCCCGCGAGGCTTTGATATATGTTTATATGCTTGTAGGATTTGAAGAGACGGCGAGGATCGGATTTTAGTCACGGAAATGACCATCCAACGCCTTGAGTAGGAAGGAACTACGAACAACATATTTATCAATAACCACCCGCACTCTACAAGTATCATCAAACAATCCATTGTTCAAAATGGGGTGAACGGGGAACGATGGGCTATCCGAGTCAGCTCCAAGGTCCTCGGATTCGGAGAATGGTCGTCCCTAGCTGGCTGCATAATGGAACGAGGCTGTTGACCAGTCTAGTCGCTAGCGGTTGGCCGCATATCCACACATCTCTGTAGTGCAACGATTCAAGGACAGAGCTGGCTTGTGGATTGGCAACATTTCCCAACATGCGTAGAGGTGCTCATCGCCGGTTTAAGAGGACGTACTCCAGCCTAGACAGCCATTGCAATGCTATTGAACAGAGGGGATATCTGCTCGGAAATGCGTATATCAGGGTTCACGGTGCTATAGCCGTTCATGCATCCTTCAGTTCGTGGTTGGAAAGGCGCGCTGCACGCTCAGGCGCTACGTAGCGTAAACAGCGTCCAGAGTCGTCAGGATCATCCTCGCGACATCCGCCCCATTCTCCCAAAGCTCATCATGTCCGCCGTGGAGATCCTTGAACAGCACTAGTTTTACTCCGTCCTTCTCGAGCTTCGCCGTCATGCCATCGATCTCCGGCTCGTCGATTAGGGGGTCGTCTCTCGACCAGCCCAGTGCCGCCAGCTTCCCCCCATCCCAGCCTTCTTTGAGACTGCCTGGGAACTTCATGGGGGCGGCTGAGTCCCAACAGCTCGGGTCGCCGAACGCACCTGCTAGGAACTCGGCGTAACCGCCGCGGTACCGTGAATTGATCCCCGTGAAGTCGTAGATCCCTTCGAAGCCGACGATAGCCTGTGGCAGGACCAGATCCGCGTTCTCGGGGCTTCCAACGAGCTGGAACGCAAGACAGGCACCGGCCGAGTGACCGACCAGTACGTAGTTGCTGCCGAACCCATATCGCTTCTGCAGGTACGAGAGCGCGAACCGGATGTCGTTCAGGTGGTCCGGGTGTTTGGCATTGCGGTACTGGGTTGCCGGTGTGCTAGCCGGGTCCTGCGGGAACAGGGGATGCGGACCCAGCCGGTAGTCCAGCGAGGCGAATGCCGCGATAGCGGATGTGATGGGGTGCTGCGAAGAGACGATGCGGTCGATGGTTGGCGCGAAAGTCTCAAGGTCTACCCGCGGGTCGCGCCATGCACCGCCGTGGATGTAGCTGAGAGGCCGTGATCAGCAGCTTGCTCATGGCCCCTCGCACTTGCGCCCGATGACGGTCTCGGCGACTCAACTCACATGATCCAGTACTTGGACTTGTCCTCAAAGTCTACTCCCCAGACCCCCAATTTTTGCAGATAATTCTCGGTGCCGTATTGATGCACCGAGTAGTCGAGAGATGCGGCCATGTTCTTGGATGTTAAGCAGCGCCTGCCTGGTCGACTTCGAGAGGAAAAAGGACTCGGAGGCAACGGTCCACTGGCGTTGTAGTAGGCTTACTACTCCACTATGCCACCTTCATGGAGACGAGATACTTTCCTCCCAATCCACACATGTCAAAAACAGTGCAATTCGTCGCTGACTGCGATGCGATAAGGCCAATCTCCCTTGAGAAGCAACAAGTTGTTATTTTTCATTCAGAGTTTCGCGCCAATTATCAGGGTTCTCGGTTTGGTGGGGCTCGAGTTTCGCGCTTCACGGCCTTGGCTACAGACCTGCCTTATAGGAGGTAATTATCCGGAAGGGTCTTTTATACCGCCTGCTGAAATATAATGACATCCCTGCGGCTTGAGGCTGGCGCCCAAGGCGAGAACAGCGAATTTTATGATTTGCAAGTCTTCTGCAAGAAACCCAATATGTGGTGGGTTAAGACGCAAGTCATCGAATGGCCGAGGCGTAAATGCAATCTCACGATGCAAAACCCCGCGTATCAATTTCTATAACCTACCTAGTATTCAAAATCGCATGTGTACGTTTCTCTGTCTTGCGGGGGAGCGCGCCCGACATATCGTGCTGATATGGTTGCCCGCATTGATACATCCTTCTCCCTTCCGTCAAACCCCTATACCAGTTGTACCAGTACTAGCAAGCAGTCCACGCGTGTCGCAGTCGACAACCGGTGAAAAAAAGACCCATTCATAGCCAGCCACCTTGAAGGATCTCGTGTGTCTGGTTGCATCGCATCGCTTAAGGATTTGCAGCTGTTGTGCCATGGTGCCGGATGTTTGAAGTCGGGTGGTGACAGCCCACCCACGGTGCCGGAGCCTGGGGGAGAGACATTTCTAATTTATCCTATTACCTCGACGAGCAACGTTCGGGCCAGTCTAGCTCAATATAGGTCCAATATTGCCTACATAAGCGTGTTGAACTATTTTGCACAGAGGCGCCTACTAAAGAACGAAGTAAAAAGGACTTTACGTATTGGGCCACCACTAATCAGAAATTAGAAATACTACTACTGCACGGAGCAGTACTAAGCAGGGATGAACACGAACACATACGATCGGTTGAGTACCCGCTTACAGCACTGCCCTACCTAGGCATGTACCTATTTATTCTCCCGCCCCGCCGATTACATACATACGTACATAAAATATACACATACAAAACGTAGGCACAACATGCAAGTTGTTGGATGTCAACTAGGTCAAGAGGTAATTTTACCAACCAACATGGCACAGTAAGAGTGTCCGCCGCCGCCCTTCCCTCCTTTTTTTCCCCGAGTTGAAATAAAGCGAACACAGGGCCATACGCAGTCACTAGGTAGGTAAGCATTAATTGCACTACATTAATTTACATTTAATTTACACACTCGCTCTTCATGCCTCCGTCGCTATTCTTCACTGCTGCCCGTATAGTCAGTCCCGTTTGCCTCTTTAATTCCATCTCATTTTCTCTGTCTCTCCGATACCCTGTTCTGATAGAGTTGGACGTTCCAAAGTGCCTAATCTGACGGGAAGCATAATGCGATGAGACTTGGCTTTTTGTTCCGTAGCGCCTGATCTAACCGCGTACCCTGTTTTCAACTCCGTCAGCCTCTTCATCATAATAACAGCGACGTCCCTTCGCGCTCTCTCTCCCTCCCGCCCTCTTTCTGCTAATCCGTCCGCCCCGTTTACTGGCCCGGCATGCATCGCCGACCGGTATCCATGAAGCGCTCTCTGCTTCTATCCGCCTTCTTCGCATTCTTCTTCGCAACCGCCGTCATTGCTCAAGATCGCCCCACGACCGAAGACGGTGACCCAAGCCCAACCGAGACCACCACAGATCGGACAACCGACCGCACCACTGGTGCTACTACTACTACTACTACTCCTACTACCGGAGGGACTAGCGAGGCCGACACCACCACTACTGACGAGGACACCACGACAACCGAGAACACAACCACCGCTGACGAAACCTCGGAGCGCACAACCACCACGGACGAAACCTCGGAGCGCACGACCACCACTGATGAGACCTCGCGAGAAACCTCGACGGCGGCGACGACGACGACCAGGAAAGCCTCGACGGCGCCTCCCCTCACGACCACCACAAGCCGCGAAAGTGTTCCTCCTCTCCCAACCCTCGCCGGCCAATACAGTTATCCACCACCCACGGTCCCTCCCACCGACAATGCACCCTTCATGAAGCCCCATAACGTACCCGAAGGCACTTTCTTCATCGCTGTTGGTGCCGTTCTCGGTGCCTTCGGCGCCGCTATCTTGTTGTGGCGCGCCGTGGTCGCGTGGCAACTCCATCGATCCGTCAAACGAGCGGCTGTGGCACAAACCATGTCCAACGACAAGCTCGCCTTCGCCGCACCCCCCGGCCCCTTCTACAAATTCGCCGAGCCCGAGTCGGACCCTTCGTTGGCCAATGCCAATGCCGGCCGTGGCGTGCGAAGGACTCAGCGCGGCCCAATTCCATCCTCCACGCCGAGCCAGGCCAACCTCTTCTTCTCGCCTACCGCCCCGGGCGCTAACCATGCCGGCAACCGCGAGTCCCGCTTCCTGCCGTCGGGCTTCTATGCCGCCGGCGCCGCCTCTCAGCAGCAGGGCCACGAACATTCCATCAGCTTGACTAACCTGCGCCCGGATTCGCGCGGCTATCCACGAGCCGCCGGGCAGAGCCCTCCCGAGTCTCCCGGGCTCGCCCCGCGTGCCGACCCGTCACGACGTAATGTAAGCAGGAGTACGCTGGATCTAAATCCTCCTGCGGGCGAGCGAGCTCCCAGTGCCTACCTCGACGACCTGTTGGCTGACCAGCCTGAACGATTCCCGCCTCCGCGACAAAACCCGTCCTAGTGTCGGTCCCAGAATCGGCTCTAGTCTCTTTGCATCGTTGCTATACCGCCACGAGGTGCGGATGATTCTGTTTTAGATGAGGGCTGTTTCGCAAGAATATATAGGCCGACCACTCGTTACATCAAGTGCATCATCGAGGAGGCGCCGGTTACGGGGGGTTCTGGCTCGCTGTGTTTTCCGGGAGCTAGCCGCGGTGGACCGGGCCAGCCTGTCCAGCTAGGTCGTCCGATACGTGTCGTCTAGACGAAAGCCTGCCGGTCCTCGCGTCGGGCTTTGTAGGGAAAGCAGAAGCAGTTGGCTGCAACGTCATGAGAAACGGAGTTTAAAGGCGTCCATGGCAGACTCGAAGGGAGAAGGTATCTCGAATCTGATTTTTGTTTCATGTATAGGCAACAGGGCGCGGTCTGTACATAGCTGTTATGGCGCCACTGTCCAACCTAATAACCAAGAATTGTGCGAGACCCTCCGTATCTTCTCCCGTCTATCTAGATATTTCTGTGGTTTTCCATTATATTACAAATTGCGGCAGTTTTCGTGGTAGTCCCCCCCCCCCGCCCCCCCCTTTTTCACGCGTCTCACTGTGTGCAACCGCTATATAGGCTGCATGAGCTACGGAGTTTGGTACCCGAATATGAATTCCTACTATGTGGACTCCGGCTCTGACGAACCTCTAGGTAAGTGACGCACAATGGCCCCCGAGCGACATAATACGTAGATAGGCTCTTCTTCATTTCCTTTCCCTCTTAGTCTACCTACCCGGGCCACGGCAGACCGAGCTATGGCGATGAACCCCCACGGTGCCGGATCCCCCCCGTCGGATCATGGAGACGGGAATATCCCACCAGCCAGTCATCGAGCTCGACTGTGGAAAGGGAAGAACCATGCGCGTTCTCACTCCCGGGTTCTAGCTCGGAGGGAGTAGAGAAAAGCTCCGGGGGAGCTCAGCCACATCTTTATTGAAATTAGACGGCCCAAGCGTCGGAAAAATTATAATGTCTAGTAAGAGCATTTGCTGAGCAAATGTTACAT